>CAUYRT010047048.1:0-73125 GCA_963574885.1 Lepilemur ruficaudatus
AGGGTTATTTCGGTGCATCTAGTAACAACTCCTTGGAAACATCCAGGGACCTGTGATTAAACACAGACCCACCTGCCAGTACCATTTCCGATTCCAAACTGCTGTGTCCAGCCATGATTCTCAAGATGGTGGTGAAAAGTGAGGATCTTGTTTCACTCTAAAGACGTCAAGTCTTTACAAAACATTTAGTTAATAAATAATATTAGACATGATTTTAATTAACACTTTAGAAATTTTTAAGCTTTAAAATATATTTAAATATTTGGAAAAGCTTATATTTCTTTACTGTGCAGGAGGTATACAAATATTTAACGAGAAATCAGTTGTAAATATTTAAGGACCTTTCTTTCATTCTTTCATTTTGCAACTTGCTAATGTAGTTATTTCTACCTAAATTTTACACCCCTCTTTTCTTTTTGAGACAGAGGCTCACTCTGTTCTCTCAGCTAGAGTGCCGTGGCATCAGCCCAGCTCTTGGCAACCTGAAACTCCTCAGCTCAAGTGATCCTCCTGCCTCAGCCTTCTGAGTAGCTGAGACTACAAGTGCATGCCACAATGCCTGGCTATTTTTTTCTATTTTTAGGTGACTGGGTAATTTTTTCTATTTTTAGTAGAGACGGAGTCTCACTCTTGCTTAGGCTGGTCTCAAACACCTGAGCTCAAGCAATCCTCCCTCTTCAGTCTCCAAGAGTGCTGGAATTACAGGCTTGAGCCATGGAGCGAAGCCATTCCCCCTCTTTTCCTTGGCTAAGTACTTGTCATTCTTCAAAACCCTATTGAACAGCACAAAATTCTTCTTGAATTTTCAAAGAAGCAGAATTAATGTTATTTTCTCAATGCATTCATGGTGTACATTATACATTATTTTATAACACTGGTTTATGGGGGTCATGGGTATTTGAACCACTTCTTCATGTAACTTGTGCTTTCAGGACCTGCTTGGGCCTGACCACATCTATACCACTTCTATTTCATGATGGAATGTTGCTGTGCATGCCTAAATTTATGACCTGGTGGGTCTGAATATTCAGTCCATGAAGAACAGTTCATGTTTCATGGTAACTTAGTGGTCTATGGTTAAGCCTTCAGATTCTATTAATAATAAGGCCCACTAGAAGTCCAAGATTTGTTTCTCAAAGGGGTAATATTTATTTGCAGTGAATGGCAGAGATTTGTTCCAAAATCCTAAGTGTCTGCATTTTTATTCACTTATAAAGTCCTGCTAAAAACTCCAAGCAGCAATTTTATCTGCCACTGAAATTTTAAGCACCATTGGATCTTTTGGACTACAATGGTCCAAATGGCCTCCAATATCCAAAGAGACCATTAGGAGTTGTGCCTCCTTCTTGGTTGTAAGAAGGGTCAAATGCAACAACTTATCTTCAACTTAGAAGGAATGTCTTGGCATACCCCGTACTACTAATCCCCTAGAAGTTTCACTGAGATAGAAGACCCCTGAATTTTAGATGGATTTATTTCCTAATCTCTGATATCTGACATGAAATTTTCTTATCACTAAGTCTAGAGCAGTGGCTGTTTCTTGCTAAGTCCAATCTGCATAATATTATCAAAGTAATGGGTCAGTGTGATGTCTTATAGAAGGAAAAGGTGATCAAGATCACTGCAAACTAAATTATGACATAGGGTTAGAGAATTAATATACCTCTGAGATATGATAGTGAAAGTATATTGCTGTCCTAGATAGCTGAAAGCAAAGTGCCTCTTGAAGTTGCTATGGACAGGGATGGAAAAAAAGCACTTGCCAGATTAATAGCTACATACCAGGTATCAGGGGATGTATTAATTTGCTTGAGTTATGAAACTATATCTGGTATAGCAGCTACAATTGTAGTTACCACTTGGTTAAATTTATGACAGTCCACTGTCATTCTCCAAGATCCATCTCTCTGCATGGGTCAATAGGGAAGTTGAAGGGGGATGTGTTTGTAATCGCTACTCTCGCATTTTTACAGTCCTTAATGCTGGCACTGATCTCTGGTGTTCTTCCAGGGTTGTGGTATTGCTTTTGATTTTCTTAGGTAGAAGTAATTCTATTGGCTTCAACTTTTCTCTTCCCCCCACAATAGCCCTCATTGCAGAGTTCAAAAAACCAATGGGGGGATTTTTCAAGCTTCCAAATTTATCTATTACAATTATGCATTTTGAAACCTGGGAAATTGCCCCAGCATGGGTTTGGTGAACCACTGGACCAACTGTAAGGCAGAACTGAGCTGAAATGCCACTGACTTCCTCACCTTATAAGTCTCTCCTCTGATTGTAGAGACACAGTGACATTTTGAGTCTCCTGGAATCAGTGTCCATTCAGAGCCACTGCCAATAGTCCACAAAAGGGCTTATTATTTCCTTTTCCCCAATGCAGTTATCCTGATTTAAGGACATACTCCCTTTGGGAAGACTGGGAGAAAAATTAACAGTATAAACTTCTGGCAGTGTACTGGCATCTTTTTTCCAGAAAAGTCAACCTACCCTTGCCTCAAAGGGTTCTGGGTCTGTAAACTGGCTCAAGTATGGGAATAAATTGACTATCTGCATTTATCATTTGAGTTACACTTCTGTTCACTTGATCTAGAACTTTTTTGCCTATACAGATCAAGTAGAATTTAGATAGGTTTCCTATCGACTTCTAGGAACACCGTGATTAACTAGGCAATGATGTAGGTCTGCAAGAGCCAAGCTCTTCTGATTATGCATTGCCTCTGCTGTCAATTATGGTGAACTCAGTTCACCTTGTCTTTGGCTGTTGAGTGCTGCCACTTGGCTCCTAATATCCTGAAATTTTATTGCTTTTTCACCCAGATTTTTCAATTGAGTGGCTATGGTTACCATTGTAAAGTTCAGTCTACAGAGAAGAGCAATCTTAGAGGTCTTCAAGGATGCTGGGGTTACCCCCACAACTTTATTTCTCAAACTATTGGTAAATATATGCATTTATGGACCTTCCCAGTGTGGATGAGTAGATCTCAAATGATGAATCCGCTGTAGCATTCCAATCTCCATACAACTTTGAATCTCTCCTTCTACATTAAAACAAGAGAGCTTCAACATTCCCAGTTCATTAATGGTGGACCATATTTTGATCCATATTTTGGTCAATGAACCAAACAACCTAGTAGAGCCTTTTCTAGCTCCCCAAGCTGCAACACCAAATTCAGAATATTTGATTAGTGGGCCCATGTCAATAAATTGAGTCTGATCTAACTTTATGTTCCTCCCACACCCATAATATCCATTCCAATAAGTGTTACTTGGATTTCTGCTTATATAAATTAGAAACTCAAGTAATTTTTTTGTGGGGGAGGGATAACACACCTCCTCACGGTCACACTTTCCACTTCAGCTCTAGGGCCCCGATAGCACTTGAATCTAGTTATGCTTCTATAAGCAAAGAAGAAAGCTAGAAGCTAGCCCTAGGGAGAATTAGTGTTGTCTTGCATGGCTACTGCCTGAGGGGAGGCAATTACTGTTTTCTCAGGGCAATGCAGAGTTAATTCCCTGAGAAGGAGGTAGAAAGGTAGATACTACTGAAAGTGAGAATGCTGCTATGCTGTATCAGGAGTCAGGAAACCACTTGTGATAGTGTTGGGAAGCCATTTTTGGTGAGTATCAGAAGGTCAATATCACCAGGGATGAGAAGGCTATTTCCACCGGGAGTGTGGTGATCTTTTCCACTGGTAAAGAAGAATCATTAGTATTTAGAAGCTCAATGTCCTCAGCTTTATGAGGGTCTTCCCATCTAAACTTATGCAACTTCATTTTTTTTTTCAATCAATGCCCTCACTTTAATAGTAGATACCCTTGGAGTCTGGGAGTTCAACTTTCTTTGTAATTCAGGTGATAGCAAGATAAGGATTTGCATTTGATTGTCAGCATTTCAGCTTTAAGGCTATAGAAGATAGGACTCTTCTTCAGGACACATCTACAAGCTGTAAGGCTACTTATGCATGTCTTGATCTGGTTATTGGAATATCTCAACTCATACTTTTTTTTCACTACTTTGTCCCACGAAAACAGAAACAACCAACTGACATCTATATATTCCTTAGTCTTCAAAAAAGAAAGTGTTCAAGAATATTACGTACTGGTCATTTAGCCCCTTGCTTATTATAAGTGGTTGATTAAGAGTATCCAATGCAGATGTTTTGCATATCTCCATAACCAGTTTATGCCATGGAGTATCCATGCTCTATTTGCTACTGGAAATAGTGTCTCTTTTTTTCTTTCTTTCTTTTAGAAACTGAGTCTTGATCTGTTTCCCAAGCTGAAGTGCAGTGGCATGATCATAGTTAATTGCAGCCTCAAACTCCTGGGCTCAAGATATCCTCCTGCCTCAGACTCCCAATAAGCTGGGACTACACCCATGCACCATCTCACTTAGCTAATTTATTTTCATTTTTTTAGAGACAGAGTCTTGATATGCTGCCTAGTCTGGTCTCCTGCTTCAGCCTCTGTAGTCACTGGGATCACAGGCATAAGGCACCATGCCTGGCTTCGATGTCTTAAATCTAATCAGATTAGATAGCCAATTCCAGAAAACCTGGAAACAATTCAGAAAACTAATCCTTAAAATTTTGTTTCTCTAGAACCACTCTCAGTACAAAAACTTGTGTTAGGGTTCTTCAGAGAAGCAGAATCCATAGGAGATATATGGAGATATAAGATTTATTATAGCAATTATCTCATATGATTATGGAAACCAAGAAGTTTCACAATCTGCCATCTGTAGGCTGGAGACCTGGACAAGCAGGTGGTATAGATGAGTTACAGTTCAAAGGCCAGAAAGCCAGGATGAGGGTATGATGGGGTGGGTAAAGTGACAGTGTAAGCTCTGATCTGAGTCCAAATGGGAAATAACCAGGAGTACTTATATGTAAGTGCAGGTGAAAATAAATAGCGTAGGTCAGACAGAAGGAAATTTGCTCCTCCTTTCTTCTGTTTGTTCTATTCGGGTCTTCAATAGATTGGATGATGCCCACTCACTTTCTTAGTCTGCTGATTCAAATGCTAATCTCTTTCAGAACCACTCTCACAGAAATACTCAGAAATAATGTTTTACCATCTATCTGGATATCTTTCAGCCCAGTCAGGTTGATATGTAAAATTAACCATGACACAGTATAAATCAAGTAATTGCAATATAAAAACTATTATAATGATATTATACATAAATATTAATTTCTCCACAGCAGCATAATCACTTTGAACGTAATTCAGATAGTTTCATTTATTTTGGCATATATGACCCAAGATAGTGTGAATAAATGCAGAATAATGTAGCAGTATCTACTGTCACATCCTCCAGTCAATAATGTTATGCATGGACTCTTTATATAGAACAGGTTACCAAGGGTCTTTGCAGTAATAACATATATGCTCAGAAGGTTATTTGAGATCTGCTTTATATATATGTCTCCTAGAGTAGACTGCAATATTGATATTGTATACACTTATCCTTCAGTGAATCCTAACCATTAATATACCATGAATGCATAGAGTTCAAAAAGGCTCATAGTTCTCTTAACTGTAACACTTTAATAGCAAATGCAACCAAGTGATATTTTTCAAGGTAGAGTCAATTTATTTAATATTACAAAACAATTCAATTGCAAAGTATGATCTGAAACAAACTTTGAGCTAAAATAATGATTTTTTCTTTTTTATTTAGAATTAAGTATTTTTTTCTTTATTGAAGTATAATTAACATATCATGCCTTTACTCCATTTTAAGTGTACAATTAAATGATTATTAGTAAATTTACCAAGTTGTACAGCTATTCACATAAATCAGTTTTAGAGGATTTCCTTCCCCCTATTGAAACCGCTAATTCCCTTCCCCAACTACATTTCAAGCATTCCCCTCCCCTCCACAGTGCTCACCACATCCCTCAGATGTGGGTCTACCCCCTACCCCCCGAATCCATAGTGAACACCACTACCATTTGAGCACCATACTGTTAGTCAGTCAGTATCAATTTGATGGCGAGTACATGTGAGCGCATTCTTCCTGTCTTGTGTCACCTCACTTCGAATAATGGGCCTAAGCTTAATCCAGGATAATACAAGTGGTGATAGCTCACTGTCATTTCGTAAAATTGAGTAATATTCCATTGTAAACAAATATCAAATTTTAATAATGCCCTCACGAATTGATGGGCACTTGGGTTGTTTGCACGACCTAGCAATAGTGAATTGTACTGCCATAAACATTCAGGTGCAGATGTCTTCATCATAGAATGTCTTATGCTCTTTTGGGTAGATGCCCAATAATTCCAAATTTTGCATTTGTGTGTTTTGCCATCTAAATGTCTCTTTTATAGTGGCTTTTGTTACATATATGTATGTGTGTGTGTGTGTGTGTGTATACACATATACGCACACAGAGATTGGGTATCCATCTCTCTATTATAAATCTATTTACCTGCATAAATAAGAAGATAAACACTTTTAAAATGAAATGAAAATCTTTTGCTTACTATAAGCTAATAAATTTTGCTGTAACTTTGGAAACTGCATTGCAAATATCTCCCTACAAAAATAAATGTTTCCAATGCCAGTTTCTATTATGCAGGTAGGACTTTTTTACCATTCAAGTTAATTTTTATAATATATAAAATGATATCTCATATATTTCTTCTCTAAATTTCTATCAGTCAGTAACATAACTGGTGATTTTTTATGTCAGAAAAGAGTCAATTTAGTTTAATATAACATTATTTTAAATGATCATGGAGGGATCCATAATGTAAAAATTACCAATAATGTGATAATATATTTGAAATATTTCAGAGATCTTTTTGAAGGTAGATGATAATGAGCATAGCACTAAAAAGCAACCGACAGCTTCTCGATGGAGTATACCATAAGAAAAGTAAATGTCTTGCTAAATGTGATGGACAAATAGAAAACACTGTCAGGAGACATAATGAGTATTAACATTTTAATATCTAAGGCCATTTAAAGGAAAATAGAAATGCTGCAGCTTAGTTATTACAGGAAAATTGAAAGGTATTTGAGAGAGAAAACACATGTAATTTATTAAAACCTAACAACAATCAAGAGAAAGTCATACTTAAATGTATAATGAAAGCTAAAAAGCATATTGTCATACATATATACACACACGCTTATCTGTATATGAGCAAACTTATACTACTAAAAGGATCAATGTGATCAATTTTTTAAAAATAGCTGGGCATATTGGCAAGAATTAATTCCTTCCGTCCTTTTTTCAATCTCTCCTAAAATGTAAAATTTATAGTTTCAACAGGCAGTTGTCAAAGGATGTTGTCCTCTTCTGAGGATTCAAAGATGAATAATGTCAAGTTCTCACACAGAACGAGACGGCTATTATGAGTGGAAGCTGAAATCAGCACATTTAGAAATTGTTACTAATATAAATTCAGTATGTAAAGGGATTCAATATAAAAAAGATAATACTGAGATATAAATAAGATATTTTAGGAATGATATTATACTGTAGAAAATTTAGGAGAGCTTTATAAGGCGAAGCTTCGTAAGAGATGAAGTATGTCTTCACAGGTAGTAGGACTGTTCATTGGTAGCTAATGAGAAACATGGGTGTTGAAAGTGGGAATGTTCACAGAGGAGACCTACAGGATAAGCAGTGGTTTTAAATGTTTGGATGATGTAGAGTCCATGATGCACTGGCAGGGTAGAAGTTGAATATTTAGTGAGCAAATGATGAGAGGTTTCATATTTCATATGCCACACCAAAAAATATTTTGTGTAGTCAATGAGATGTCCTAGAAGATTTTAAATAGGAGATTCATATTAACAGATTTGAATACAGGATATTTTAACATTGTGAATGATTAATTTATGAATACTTGTCTGAGCCTGTTAGAGTAATTTGGCACAATCATGAGGCCCTTAATTAATGTGTGGCACAGAGTAGAGAAGGGAAATAAAAGATGCAAAGGACATTCAAGAAGAAGGATGGCCAAACTGGCAATGAATTGAACATGGCAAATGAATGATAAAGAGAATTTAAGGATAACTGTGATTACACATTTGATCTTTCAAGACAATCTTGAGAGATAAATATACTGTCAAGCCTGCTTTTCCCTAAGACACATGAATAATAAATGGGCACACCACGAAGGTAATTTTGGTAGATTTACTTTATTTTCCATACTACTCCCTGGTTTTAAAAATTTTACAGCAGCAGAACAATTTGATCAAAATAAGTCGGATGTCACTTGAGTATAAAAATCATTGTGGAGCTTTCCTGTTGAAAGGAGAAGGTGGCCAGACTTGCTTAGGACCATATATTTCGTTCTTATATATAATGCAAATCCCTTGAGATGCTTCTACAGAATTTTTTGTCAAATTTTAGAATAAATGGTGAATTAAGTAGTGCATCATACATATACTCCATACACATGAAATATATGTTTTTGTGCGTCCCTGAAGTTTTCAAAATAAGTCAATAGTCTGTTGGGTAAAATTACTTTCAAGTTCACAAAATACCCAAATTAAATCATATATTTAGAGAGGAATTAAAATCATTTCTCAATTTTGACCTTATTAGCGTAGATAAATTACTCTCTTACATATGCATGTATGGCATTTCTCATTTCAATATTAAATATTTTGTGTTAGACAATCCTCAGTTCTGTTAAGATGCAATACTTATTTATATTCACAATCGTTATTTAAATGCCATCCTTACTTCGAATGTCTGATGTCCATTGCACAAAATCTCTAGTAAGGAGAAGAATATTATTTTATTGCTATTTATGCTACTAACTATTGCTATCTATGATGTACATAATTGTAACAAATTAATTCCATTTGGCATGATTTTATAGGACCTCTCAGAAGAGAAAATTGAATTGTTCTGTTAGATCAATCAAGCATCAGGTCATCTGGAGTCCACATAGATTTAATCAGAGCAAGAGTCTTTTCACCAGAAATTATGCCCATATGCCAGGAAATTCAATTGGATCAGTTTTTTTCTTTAAACATGTTCCTATGCCCACATTTTAAAATTATGCCCACAAATTCATTTTTATGATTCTGTTATTTATACACAAATTTATTTAAGTGCAACTTGAATTTTCAAGGTACAATTGAGAAATATCTTTAGAAATAAGGGGAAACACTTATTAAATAAAAAAACTACAAAGCTAACATCTTAGATGTTTTTATCTGCTATAAATTACAAATAGTGATTTTGACAAGTGTGTCTTATGTAAATAATTGTTATGATTGAATTTACAGGGAATATCAAACCTTTCTATTCCAAACATATGCATACTAATCTTTGGTAAATTTAGTAAAAGAAACATGCTTTCTTTTTGCTTACATTTTATTAATTTTTAGTTTCTATGTATACATAATAGTTGTACATATTTATGGGTTACATAAGATATTTTGATATAAGCATACAATATATAATGATCAAATCAGGGTGATTGTGATACTCATCACCTCAAGAATTTAGTATTTCTTTGTATTGGGAACATTCCAAATCCACTCCTCTAGTTATTTTGAAATATACAACAATTTTTGGTTAATTATAGTTAACCTACTGTGCTAGCAAACACTGCATCTTGCTCCTTTTAACTGTATTTTTGTACCCATTGAACAAACCCCTTTTGCCTTCATCCCCACTATCTTTCCCAGCCTATAGTAGCCATCATTCTACCGTGTACCTCCATGAGATCAATTTTGCTTTTTAGCTCCTACATATGAGTGAGAATATAAGATATTTATCTTTCTGTGCCTTATTTCACCTAACATAATGTTTTCCAGTTCTATCCATGTTATTGCAAATGACAGGATTTCATTCTTTTTTATGGCTGAATAGCATTCCATTGTTTATATATACCAAGTTTGAGTTGATTCCATACCTTGACAATTGTGAATAGGGCTGTAATAAACATGACAGTGCAGATATCTCTTCAGTATACTGATTTCCTTTCCTTTGGATGTACATCCAGCAGAGGAATTGCTGGATCATATGGTAGTTCTATGTTTAGTTTTCTGAAAAACCTCTATACTGCTCTCCATAGTGTCTGTACTAAAACTGACATTCCCACCAACAGCATATGAGCATCCTCCTTCCCCCACATCCTTGCCAGCAACCATTAATTTTTGTCTTTTTGATAAAAACTATTTTTAACTGGAGTGAGATGGTAGATATCTCATTGTGGTTTTGACTTGCATTTCTCTGATGAATCGTGATGTCGAGTATTTTTTCATGTATTTGCTGGCCATTTGTGTCTTCTTTTGAGAAATGTTAATTCAGATCTTTTGAAAAGGGAAACCATTGATTAAATTAATAGCCATAATCATTACAACTATTTGTTTTCTATTTCATCATCTTGCTTTAAAAATCATCATTTCACATTGTGTTTATGTTGGGTCGGCAGTCTAAAATGTCAGTTCTTGGCCGAAGAATGACCAGGCACACCAAAAGCAAGGTAAGCACAAAATGAAGTTTATTGAGGAGAGAAAGACAGGATTATAGAGCAAGAGCAAGATAGAGATTTACAAAGCAAGAGCAAGATACATTCACTACACGTGACGAATGGACCCCTTGTCCTAACAGAAAGACCTTGGTCATGATCTGGGGTCTTGTTTCTTAGTGTCTAAATTGGGCCCTCTTCCTGGCTCAGACATCATTATGTAACCACTTTGATGGACACTTGGGAGTCATACAACCTGAGTCTTACTGCACATGCAGATCTCACATGAGCCTCTCTGAAAGCCCAATTTGGTGGTTGGGGGTGGGGGGTGAAGTGCAATGTAGATTTAAACTAATGACATGATAATTGGCCTTAGGTTGTCCTGGGTCACCTTTCAGACCCCATTGTACCAGTGCTGCTTGGTCCATGGGCTAGACAATCCTCTGCATTCTTTTGCAGTTGGTGCACTAAGTTATGATTGACAGATTCATAAGGTGTTCCCTCCTAACCCAGATGTAGAGATTGTTCGAGGTGCTTAGCTTTGTCTCGAGGAAGGGCCAGAGGTCCCTGTCTGTCTATCTAACAATTATATATTTCATGTTAAACAAAGTAGGGTAATGCAGCAAGTAAGAACAGAATAATTATGAAAGTCAAAGAAAACCTGTTCAAATGACAGAAGTCAGCTGATGCTTTGTATTTACTTATGGAAAACCTGTAAAATTAAATATTAACATAAATTAAAATTTGAATACCTTCAATATAATATAATGTTGCATTTATGATATATGTTGCAGTTATAATTCAACTAAATTCTGTGTAAAATATGTTTAGCTTTTTACTAGTAATTAATAGGTGCTATTTTATAAATGGATTTCAAATTATGGATAATTTCTAATTAATATCTAACTTGTATTCCTCAAAGTTTTGCTGTTTATTGAAAATCTAATGACCAATTTCATATTTAATTTTTAAAAGACACCAAAATTTTATTTTCTATGTAATTATAAAATTAAATATGCCTGACCAGTTTTTAATGATTTGATATTATTTGAATATTGTTTAAAATGAAAAATAATATTGAAACAATATTTAGAAAACTTGTTGTAGATTTATTCAATCATTTAGCTACACGAGTAATAAAAGCAGCATATTTTCGATTTTATATTTCAAATTTTAAAAAGACATTAACATTACAGGCAAATAATAGAAGACAAAGATGAGCTTGTTCCATTGCCTTGAGACACATTCATTCTTCACAACAAGGTCAATTCCATTTTAGTGACATAATTCTACAGTCAAAGTTAATTTAAATTTCAAAATTAAACCAAAAGCAATTTGAAATTAGTCATAGAAATATCTAATTTCTTTTTATGTTGAAGTTGAGCATAAGGATTTTATATTTGCATCAATGGATCACTTACCTGACACATTGGATTTGCTACATGTACCCAAAATTGTCAAACTTAATCTAAGATGATATAAATATGTAAATTTTATACAGAGAGTAAACACAAAAGTCTGAAATAAAATTTTAATATATATCATTACTGTTTCTTAAGAACCCATTATTTCTGATTTCTTGAGTGTTTTATTGTAGGACATTTTACAAAGGCAGCAATTTTTGCTTAAAATACACATAACTATTCGGTTCACAGCAGGCATGCAAAACGTTTTTAGTTATCCATCCAATGCTATTATTTAGTTTGCTGTATAAAACATATTTATGCATCTGTGGATTTAGATCAAAATAGAGAAAAATTTGTAAGAAAGTAACCAATAACATATATCAATATTCCACTGTGTGTATATGAAACATATGCTTTAAAATCTTCAGGCAAAAATTATTCACTAATGCATTTTCACTGTGTGTATTTTGTGTATGCGTGTGTTTGCATGTGTTTTGTGCTAAACTAATTTTAGACTTTATATTATAATAGTTAAATTCTAAGTACAAGAATATATTCAAATTCCTGTGAATTAGGTCTGAAAATATAATTTGGTATATATTAGCTGTTATCTATTTAAATACATCTTTCATTTTTAGTTTTAGAAAAAAATAGTGACATGCATCAATTCCATATAAGATGAATTGAATATTTAGGCACATAAACAATATTTTAGGCTTGTTTTATAAGTATAGCATTAAGTAACTAAAAACAATTTTCTGTCATTTTCTTTTGTTTTAGAACTAGAATTCTTGAAGCCCTCTTACATGATGACTACTTTTGATTTAGGAACCAGGGCCTTAATGTCTTTGGCAGAGATAAGCACTTCTCCCAGAATCTTGAATATTCTCCCTCCTCTTAATGTAACAATTTGCATTTTGCTGTAGGCATAATGTCCCACAAATATAAGTGTATTTTACAGCCCCCCTTAATCTAATGTATGATTATGTAAATAAGTAATAACATTAGTGATGTAGTTCAAATTTCAGGATATATATTGAAAGGGAAACTTCCACTCTTTCATAGCACTTTGGAAGGCTTATTGGGGGCTGATCCATTATCTTGGTTCATGAGATGAGGTTCTCATCCTACTATTGATGGAACAAAAGGTTAGACACATAACTCCTGGATTCCTATGATAAAGTATAACATAAGCGCATTGCCTGTGTCTTAAGTCTATTTTCTGTTGCTATAACAAAATACCTGGAAATGGGTAATTTATAAACCATAGACCTTTATTTGGCTCAGTGTTCTGGAGGCTGGGAAGTCCAAGAGCTTGGTGTTGACATTCAGTGAAGGCCTCATGTTGTGTCATCCCGTGCTAGAAGGTAGAATGGCAACAAAATTGAAGAAACAGAGAAAGGGGCACAAACTTACCCTTTGATCAGGAGTAGACTCCTGTGATAACTAATCCACTCTCATGATAACATTAATTCATTCATGAGAGCAGAATCCTCATGACCTAATCACCTCTTAAAGGTCCCATCTTTCAATGACGTTAAAATGGTAATTAAATTTAAACATGAGTTTTAGAGGGGACATTCAAACTATGGCATTCCACCTCTGGCCCCCCCAAATTTATGTTCTTCTCACATAAAAAATATATTCATTGCATTTCAATAGCTGCAAGAGTTTTAGCTCGCTTCAAAATCAACTGAAAAGTCCATAGTCCAGAGCCTCATTTAAATCAGATATGTGTTTGACTCAAGGCAAAATTTATCCTGAGGCAAATGAGGCAAATTCTCTCCACCTGTGAGCCTGTGTAATTGAAACAAGTTATCTACTTCCAAAATGCAATGGTGGGACAGACATAGGATAGACATTCCCATTACAATAGGGAGAAATGGGCAAAAAAGAAAGGAGGGGGGAGGCGGTAATTGGTTTCAAGTAAGTCCAAAACCCAACAAGAAAAACGCCATTAAATCTGAAGACTCCAAATTATTTTTCTTGACTCCATATTCTGTATCCTGGGGACAATGGAGTGGGGCTTGGGACCCAAGGCCTCAAGCCACCCTGCTTCTGTGGCTTTGCTGGGCTCAGTCCACTCAGCAGCTCTCACAGGTTGAAATTCTATGCCTACAGCTTTGCCAAGATGGATTTGCATACTAGTGGCCCTACAATTCTGGGCTCTAGGAAGTGGCCTCACTTCCATGGCTGCACTAGGTACTGTCCTAGTGGGGACTCTCAGTGGTGGCTCTGATCTCACGTTTCCTCTCAGCATTGCCATACTAGGAGCTCTCTGTGGTGGTTCTTCCTATGCAACAAGTCTGCCTGGGCCTCCAAGCTACCTGTCATACACCTTGAAATTTAGGTGGAGGGAGCCATGTCCCCACAGCTCTTGCCTTCTGTATGCCCGCAGAGTTAGCACTATGTGGACCTCGCCAAGGGTTGCTTCTTGTACCTTCCAACAAAGGAGGGAAAATCTACTTGTGCCCACTTAAACCATGAATTGGACAGCAGAAGGACACTGGGCTGGAATGTGGAGAACAGAGTCCTGAGTTACCTCTGGACAGCAAGCTCATGGAGAGTACTCCACACCCATCAATGAAAAACATTCTACCCCCTAGAGCTCTAGGCTTGTGATTAAAGGGGCAGCCTCTAAGATGTCCAAAATCCCTTCAGGGCCATTCTTCCATTGTTTTAACAATTCCTTCTATCCATACTAATCTCCTTAGAAATTGGTCAATTGGCCATATTCTTGGTTTGCTTTCCCAAACATGCCTTTTTTGTCTTTCCATGGCAAGGTTATAAATTTTAGAAATCTTTCCATTCTTCATCTCTTTTATTATAAATTTTATCATTAAATCATTTTTTTCCTTTGGTTTATTTTACTTCACACAGTTAAAAATAGATGCATAGCAGCCTAAATGCTTTGCCTCTTTGATATTTTTCCTGCCAATTTCCCTAGCTCATTGCTCTTAAGTACTGCAATTCATAAACATCTGAGGCATGGACAAAATTTAGCCAATTATTTTGTAATTTTATAACAAGGATTGTCATTACTACAATTTCCTATACCTACCTGTTCCTCCTTTCTGTGAAACTTCATCAGAATGGCCTTTACCTTTAGTATTTGTATCAACAATCTGATCACAACCTCTTATATAATCTGTAATAAATTCTAGATTTTCCTATATTTCTTCTTTTCTTCTGAGCCTTCATTAGAATAACGCTTAATACTCACTTTATAGCAATCTGGGCCTTTCCCATCCTGCTCCTCCAAATTCTTCCAGCCTCTAGCCATTATCCCATTCAAAATCTGCTTCTGCATTTTCGGGTACAGCAACAGCCACACTTCTCTGTACTGATTTTCTGTCTCAGTCAATTTTATGTTGCTATAATAGGAAACCATAAAGTGGGTAATTTATAAAAAATAGAAGTTTGTTTGACTCACTGTTCTGGAATCTGGCAAGTCCAAGATCGTGGTGGCAGCTCCTAAGGGCCTGTGTACTATGTCATCCCATGCCACAAGGCAAAAGGGCAAGCAAGTAGCATAACAAAGGTAAAGAGGCTGAACTTCATCTTTTTATCAGGAGCCCATTCCCATGATGACCTATGTCCACTATAATGGTATTAATCCATCTATGAGAGCAGAACGCATGACTTAATCACCTCTTAAATGTTCTACCTTTTAATATCATCACAATGGCAATTAAATTTCCAGATGATTTTTGGAGAGGACATTCAAATCATGGCAACCTACATCTCAATATATACCTGAAAGAGAACTAAAGTTTTATTTTGGTTTTCCATTGTTATTTTGGAACTCTCATAAGTATAACAAAAATTCTAATACACTAGTTACAGTTAAGCAATAATGACCACATAATCCTGGGAGGATTATATATTTTTTCTTAAGCTTCTCCCCTAAGAGAAAGTTAGTATTACCCACCATTAGTATTGCTCTGATTGTTTATATTAATTTATGCAAAGCAAATACCTTAAAGCCTGGGACATAAGAAAGCCTTAAAACTCTTCATTGCCATTTCTGTTATACTATTAGGATGTCTTTAGCAGTATTATGCATTATCTAACTTACTACAATTAGAGATTTAGTAAATAAATAAATTTTTACTATCTAAAACTTCTCCAATCATCACAAATGACTGACCCAGATTTATTAATTATGGTGCACTTTGGAAAGTAAGCAGCTATGCCAGATATTTCAACAAAGATAATCAAACATAAGGACATATTTAAACAGACATTTGAGGTCAAAAGAAGTAAAAAGTAAATACTGAGGTAATAAGATACAATAACTATTACAGAATGTCTTTTGCTCTTTTGGGTATATGCCTAATAGTGCTATTGCTGGATCTAATGGTAATGTTTATGGCAGCACAATTCATTATTGCAAGGATGTAGAAACAACTCAAGTGCCCGTCAATTCATGAGTGGATTATTAGAATTTGGTATATGTATACAATGGAATATTACTTAATTATAAGAAACAATGGTGATCTAGCACCTCTTATATTTTCCTGGATAGAGCTTGAGCCCATCCTCTGAAGTGAGGTATGACAAGAAAGGAAGAATAGGCTCCACATGTACTCGCCATCAAATTGGCACTAACTGATCAACACCATGGTGCTCACACGGTAGTAATATTCTCCAGGGAATGGGGGTGTGAGGGAATAAATTCACAACTAATGGACATGGTGAGCGTTGTAGAGGGGAAAGGCATGCCTCTAATCCCCGCTTGGGTGAGGCAAAGACACAAAATGTATGTACCCTCATAATATCCTGACATAATAATAATAAAAAAAGATAAAATAACCAAAGAAAACAGCCAATTAAGTGCTCAGATGACCTCACAGATAGGGCACTCAGATTTCTGCTAAAGGGGACTAGTCTGGCTGCTGCTAGTACCTTAGGAGCTCAGGGAAAGATTCTTTATATATGTAAGACTCAGAACTCTAAGAAAGGCATGCCACATGCCTGGTTTTGTCACCTAATGGGCTTAATGAAAGATTCCAATACGGAGAAAATTGAGATCTCTGAGAAAGAGACACTTCTCCATTGGTGCTACTACCTGCCAGCAGGGCACGATGACACTGCTTCTTGGAGGGCTTGTAGATTCTGGAAGATGGGAAGAAGTGTTGTTGCCAGGCTAAGGACCATTGTTAAGGGGTAAAAATTACAGAAAAAGAAAGAAACAGTGAAAAAAATGGGTTGCTTCTTTTCTCCTCCCTTCTAGACTCCGTTGGTGTTCCCAGGCATGATATTACACATCACAGAAGGCCAACTAGTAAAGAAAACTAGTTTGACACATCGTCTTCAGCATTAGAAAGCCCACTACAAAAGAAAAAGGCTCTGATCAAAACAGCCTTGTTGTGAAGGCTGGTGGTATTTGAATCATTCTTCAATATTATAAAATCTTCAAATCCATAAAATTTGTATTCCACTTTACTTGTATACCAATTCAGTTCTACATTGGGAAATCATTACTTACTTTGTGAAAACTGTATTTCCCCAAGCAAGTCTCTCTCCATGTATGATCACCAACTAGTAGATACAAAGATGAGAAATGAGATACCTCCCTTCCCCCGTGCCTCAGAAATATGTCTTTAAATTTAACATAACTTTATTCCACTTATGAACATGGTGGCCATACATCTCAGGTTATCAAAGACCATCCCGGTTTATTCCTATTGACACAGAATAATTCTTAATAGTAGCCTCGTTTACTCTCAAAATTGTCTGGGATTGAATGACAAATTATATAATCACCTTATTTATGAGACTTCACAAGGCTTGAGAGTTTTTAAGAGCTGAAGTGGGGAGTTCATCCTCTATTTGTGTCTCTGAATTGGCCTTACAAAAAGGTTTACTTTCTCTCATCTTCATAATGGAAAGTAGTTTTACAACCTGGAACAAGGTACCTATCTCAAGTAGACTACTGCCCTTTCACAGAGACTGCAAGCTTGGGCTACTATCTTTCTTAATAATCACATTTCAAAGGGATGGCTCCCAGGTCCTTAAGAAGAGAGTCCTGGGTAGTAAAACTGGTAAGAGGATTTTAAAAAGATTTATATCTCAGGGGCTGAGAAATAATTGGCAATTATATGTTTTCTAATGTAAATGCTCTAAGAAAAGGGACTGGAGAGACTTCTACCTTAAGGCCATTTGGATTTTGTAAGGAAGAGGGTGAGAGGGAGGATAAAAAAAAAATAACTAGAGACAGAAGGAAGTCTGCTTAAAGTTTAGTCAAGCTGAGGGTAACATTAAGACCTTCTTTTTTTGTTGGGGCATATACTCTTTCTCAGTAAATATTTTACAAAATACTAATGTAATAATAGCAGACACAGCTTGAATCTTTTGGATCTTATGATTAAGTGCCTTATGGTGGTCCTTCTTGCCATGAATAAAATCCATATTAGATTTTTTCTTTCTTTTTTTGAGTATCCCACCATTGAAAATACTAACTACATTAACTAAATTGAATACAATATAGTGAGCTTATTTGTTTGGGTTTATAAAGATGAAAAGCCTATATGTTATTTATGTAAAATAGCTTTCAGGAAATTTATTATGAATGATTATTGCTAGCAGCCATATAAATTTGAATAATAACTGAAACAAATAATTTTTTAGACATTTCACAACTTATAAAAGTGACAATTAACTATCTGGATAAAATAATGAGAAGTCCTTGAACTCAGAATAATTATTTCAAAGTTACCCCACTGGATTATTTAAAAGTTACTCCATTGGATTTTCACAACTATATAATTTATTTTCAATATACACTACACTACAGTCTTACTAACATGTAAAGGACTTTCAGAATGTAAACACTTAAACAGCTTTTTCTTTCCTCATGCAGTACATAAAAGTAAAGTAAATTTTATGAACATTCTAGTATCACTCCTGATACAAAATACACTTTCAGCATTGAATGAACTGATGGGAGTAATATCAAAATATCAGAACATAAGCACAACACACAAATAATGGTAAATAATTCTGCACTTTTTTCCAGACTAAAATATGAACATCTGTTCACAGCTTCTCCCAGCAGGATTAAAATCTCTTCTTAGCACTCTCTCTTCCAAACCCCTTTTCACCTCAGGAGAGCATAAATGCCTCCACAAAACTGTGAGTTTTTTGGAACTATGGCTCTCCTTTGGTCAGTTAATTGCAAGGTTCCCTACAGACCTATGTGGTTCAGCTGAAGTTCAGAAAGAAGGTGGTAATGAAATATTGATAAAATTTCAGAGACTGTAAAGTTACAAAGAAGTTAACTATACAGGAAAATCCAGAAGTATATCTATCCCTCCTACCCAATATCTAATCACTGTCCAACCTCAGATCTTAAGCCTGAAGATTTCTACCTCACTGTTCTTAGGGTTGCAACATGGTACCTTTATGTCGGTTGTATTAAATACATCACAGCTTAGACATAGTCAGTGTGATTTTCTGTTGCTGAGCGACTTCTTGTAATAAATAATTTTCTGAGGAAAAAGAAAATATTCACAATTCTTCCTTATGCAACCATATTGACAGAACAAAATTGGAATCCTTAGAACTCTTTTTCAGAATGATACATCCTGGGGTTCAGTGGACAAAGAGGTATAGTGAACAGCCCGATTAAGTTTTCATATACAAGGCGGGATATCCAAGGAGGATATTCAAGTTGTGATATCCTATGTGACAAGCCATAGATACAGTGGTATTCACTACTTCAGAGCTATTGCTGAGCATTTTCTGGGTAATTGAAAAAAAAATGCTTGTATTGAATAACTTTAACTAGTGAAGTATAAGTTCATCCTGTGAATAAACATGGCAGCCAGAACATAAAATAGGTGTTCAGTCCTTTTTCAGTGTTTTGTTGTTTCTTTTCTCTCCTTTTATTAAAAATGTTGCTCTATGCTTTTCAGTATTCATGAAATTATCTCTCTAAAATTGCATCTTTATAAACTGGAACTTAGTCTTTTTAATCACTTACCTCAACAAGAACTATCCTCTTAATAGGTACAACTGATTCTTTCTAGTAAATGTAATGTAGTAGCACACAATAATTTATTTTGATTGATAAGTAAGAGGCTACTATTATTTACATAACAAAAATGTTTAGCCATAATATGTATTTATATATAATAATATATAAATGTTAAAGTATTTATTATATATTATTATTCATGTATATGTTGTGTATAAATATGAAACTTTCATAATGTAACACTCCACTCCCTCAACTCTTTGTTTAAAAGAGAAGTAATTCTAATAATCATTTAGGAATAAGAGCAGAATAAATTATTTTTAAAGATTAAGAAGCCAAGTCCAGTGGTTCAGTATACTCTGTCTATCAAGAAAAAGCTTTTGAGAAATACAGTATCTTAGAAAAGCTATCAAGTGATTCATATTTCCATTCAGAAAGAAATATATTTAATATATCACCACCGTTAGAGAATACCATGTCTCATATATAAAGATTTCAAACCACTTAATCCGCTAGCCCAAATTGAAAACGGTTAATGATGTTACCTCTGTTTTCTAGCTTCTATAGACCACAATGTCCACTTAAGTGATCACATTTAGTATTTACATTCTGAAATATCCAATATGCTGTTTATTTGCTTTTCTCCCTTTCATGCCAGGTACCAAATTCTAATTTGTATAAAGTATCTGTCTAAGTACAAAGCCTTTGTTTTTTGGGTTTTTTTGTTACAATAATATTTCATGCTATTAAGAAACAATAGCTAATACAAAATTTTATTTGCATTATCTACAACTTCAATATCCTGAATTTTTGTCTCAAAAATAATTTTGAGTCTACCTTCAATTTATTTATTTTTTTCTATGAATCACCCCTGTGAGAATATACTTACAATATAAATTAACACTGTAGTGTTGTTTCTTCAATATGTAAATCAAACATACACCAGTTCTGAGAGACTTTCACTCTTTTCTTAGAGCTTGTAGTCTCACAAGGAAAATAAATAATCAATATCACACTTTTAAAGAGGTATAAACAAATCCATGTCAGATTTACTAAATGATAAAAAGAATATCAACCTCAACCTCAAAACCATCATACCTTTATTGTATTAAATCACTTTACAATGTACCCATTATTATATTAACAATTGGTTTCAGTTAAACAGAATTTTATTTTTTGTAATGTTAAACACAAAGGGAATCTTAGAGGCTGACTACCTCTAGTACCTTATTAGTGTCACACTCGTTGGTGAATGACTCACTACTTTCTACGTAACATCAAGAAAAAGATAAGGTTGTCTGCTCCCACTGCATGTTTATACAGCCTACTGAAGACTCTAGCCAGTGTAATAAGGTAAGGTAAAGAAATAAAAAGCATACAAATGGTATAGGAGGAAGAAAAACATATCTGCATGGTCATGCATATAGAAAACCCTAAAGATTCCATGAAAAAAATCTATTAGATCTAATAAATGAATTTAGGAAGATAGCAGGACAAAAGGTCCATATAAATTCAGCAATTCTATGATAGAAATGAACAGTTAGAACATATTTTTAAAAACTCCACTCAGTGTCATCATAATAAAATAGGAATAAATTTAAGGTAAGATGTGCAAATATGTATAATTGAAACTATATAATATTATAAATTATATTTAAGGAGTTCTAAAAAAAAGAAGAAACATATTGTGATCATGGATAGGAGAATTCAGTGTTACCATGATCACAGTCCTCTTCTCCACACTTCTTTATAAGTACAGCACACTCACTGCCATCAATATCCTAAAAGGCTTTTTAAAAAAAATAAATTGAAAAGCTTATTTTAAGGTTTACTTGAAAGTGTAAATGATCTTGAAAGCTGAACAATTTTGAAAATGAAGATCGAAGTTGAAGAACTTAGACGTATGCTGATTTCAATAATTATTATAAAGCTACAGTGTACCGAGGCAGTTTGGTACTGGCATAAGGATAAACATACATGTCAAAGGAACAGACTAGAGAATCCAAAAGCAGGCCCTCACTTATATAGTCCCTTGAATTTCAAAAAGTCTTTGAAGTAATTCCATGAGGAAAAGCAGCACAGGAAATTCTGTATAAATATGAGTTCCTGTGGTCTTGATCCCAAAGATTCTGGAGACATAGGTCCAAGTTAAGGCCACCAAGTCAGGATGTGTTTTACTTCTCTGTGGATACTGATAAGAAACACTTATTTTTGAGTCTATAAACTGATGCTTAGTTAAAGCAATGACCTTGGTGAGTAATACTGGGCAGTGGTGGCAGGAAAATGGCATGTAAATTCTCAATCTGGTGGTGTTTTAGAGAGGCAGTCCCCAACCTTTTTGGCACCAGGAACCGGTTTCATGGAAGACAATTTTTCCATGCACGTGGTGGGGAGGGGAGAGGCAGAGCCCAGGCAGTGATGTGACCAATGGGGAGCGGCTGTAAATACAGATGAAGCTTCTCTTGCTGTCGCGCTGCTCACCTTCTGCTGTGCGCACCCCCATTCCACTCTACCCTAAGTACAGCAAAAACATTCACAAGTTTATTCCCACTAGATAAATCCTGGGCATTTCTAGAGTTATCCATAGCACGAATGCTGAAACTGAGCTTTAACTTCTTCCCTATCCTTTTTTTTTAATCTTCCTTAGACAGCTGCAGTCGCTTAGCTTTCTGTTTCCACATTTATCCCATTGAATTTTATTCTCTACATATCACCGTTTGTCTAGATTAGTGTAATAATCTCAATACACATCTAAACCAATACTCCTAAAAAAGTAAGTCAGATCATGCCACTCTCCTCAAATGCCTCCAAAGGCTTCCATATTACTCAAAGTGAAACACTTCAGTCCTTATACTGAAGCAGAGAACCATATACATGACCTGCTCCTACCCCTGCTTCTAAGGCACTACCACATTGCTCTCTCTCCTTCATACATACTAATCATCCTATTATTCCTTTAACTTTTACAGAATATTTTACTTGTTATGCCTGCAATGTTCTTCCCGGGGATATGGGCAACAATACCACTGCATGCATTCCCTGGGTCACAATATCTAAAACAGTCTCACCTAGCACTATCTGTATAATTTAGGGAGCCCTGCACAAAATGAACATATATAGCCCCTTGTTTAAAAACTCCTAATAATTTTAAGACAGTGTGCAATGGGCTAAATGTTTATGTCTCCACAAAATTCAAACCTAATCGCCCATGTGATATTATAAGGAGATAAACCTTTGGCAGAGATTAGATTATGAGGGCAGAGCCTTCATTAGTGTAATTAGTGGCCTTATAAAAGAGACCCAGATTGGCCGGGTGCGATGACTTACGCCTGTCATTCTAGTACTTTCGGGGGAACATCGCTGGAGGTCAAAGTTCGAGACCAGCCTGAACAAGAGCAAGACCCCCTCTGTACTAAAAATAGAAAGAAATTATCTGGACAACTAAAAATATACAGAAAAAATTAACCAGGCATGGTGGTATATGCCTGTAGTCCCAGCTACTCAGGAGGCTGAGACAGGAGGATCGCTTGAGCCCAGGAGTTTGAGGTTGCTGTGAGCTAGGCTGACGCCATGGCACTCTAGCCCAGGCAACAGAGCAAGACTCTGTCTCCAAGAAAAATAAAGTAAAATAAAAGAGACCCAGAGGAGCTTGGTCAGTCCTTCAAACGTGTGAGGAAACAGCTGGAAGACACCAGCTATGAACCAGATAGCTGGCCCTCACTAGACACCAAATCTTCTAGCACCTTGATCTTGGACTTCCTAGACTCCAGAACCATGAAAAATTTATGTTGTTTATGAGTCACCTAGTTTATGTAATTTTGTTAGAGTAGCTCCAGAGAATTAAGAGACAATGAGATTAAACCAAAAACAGAGGCCTTTGAACGTGGGGCCTTGTGTCTGCACATGTCGAACATCTATGAAGCCGGGTATGGACTTACCCTCACTTCAGCCCTTTCATTTACTAGCCTTCTAACTTACTTTAGTCATATTTATACTACTTAATGACAAATGACATATAATTTATACATATATTTATTACTAATTTTACCCTAGCTGTTTTTATGTCTCAACAAAATACATATTTTTCCTCTAATAACATATTCACAGCACTTGGAGTGGCGTCCAGATATAGTGAGTAATGAGAAAATATTTGTAGATTGGATATTTAAACTTAAAAGTAAAAAAAAAAAAAAAACCCTCTAGATTATACATTTGCATTATCAAGCCTCCCTACACTATCATTACCAGGAAAGTTCTTGATGGAGAGACATTGGTTTTAAGTAATGATAATTCAATATAAAACATAGTGGTTTGTCTTTCCTGCCTGATAACACTGATGAAAACAATATTTTAATAATAAACTAACTGAAAATTATTTTATTTAAAACTTTTGATTCTCTTTATACAGAAATCTGAAATTATGCATTGTTTATAAAAAAATTGAAATGTTTTCTACTGACATTCAAATGTAAAGTTTTAGGCTAGTTTCCTTTTAAATTTAAAAATTCAAAAGATGTGAGTACTGCAATAGAGTGTAAAGTGACATATTTCATTCCCAACAGACTCTTTCTTACAGATCGTAGCTGTAGGGCATTTTTATTAACTTAGCTTGAATACATCTCTTCTGTTGGTTTTAGTCTTTGTGAGAATTTCTAATTTCATAAGAGGTTAAACCTTTTAGTATTAAAGTGACTAGACTATATGATCTCTATCAATTCCTTAGGTAATATATTAATTAATTTTCTGAATAAGTATGACCTTGGAGATGATGCAAAAACTGACAAAATCTATGGGGACTTAAAACTTTTAGAGTCTTGAACTCTTGGTCTTGTTAGGTGTCCCTATGCCAAATCTGTGTGTGGTAGAAACTGAAGATTAAACATGTTCTGTATTGCAAAATGATGCCATGGCTATTCTCATTTAGTTATAATGAAATAGTAGCAGAATAATGGCCAATATGTGTGACTATTTTTCACATAAATTTTAATATATTAGATCCATATTTCATGTGAAATATTAAGTTTATAATTTTTATAATTTAATAAAATGTTAATATGTTAAAATTTAATATATTAAATCAATTAGAATTTTTGTTGTGTATATCCTAATAGCTGTAGCAAACATTTGTAGAGCAGACATGTGGAAAATAGGATTAACTCACACACACACAGATCTATGTACATATATGTCTCAAAGCCAATATGTCTAGTTTGTTCCAAAATCTCAATGTGTTGAGATATAAATATGATTTTATTTTTACAGTAACAGTTATCAACTATCCTCTGTTAAACCACTTTTGTTTTTATGATAATTTTGTCATTTATTGATATCTTAGTTTGATTCTAATAATTGTATGGTTTTGATTACTAAGAGATTTTAGTTTATGGTAATAAGACTTAATACTGAGTATTTAAAATATAAACATAATATCTTAATCTTTCTCACTCTTCCCCTACAGGCCAGATTTACAGTGTCAAAAGCTCCAAGTAGTAAAAGAAACATATTATGCTTTGTCATCACCCCTTCTATCTTCCTATTTCTTAATTGTTCTGAAAAGTAAAAAATGTATTTTTTATTGCTTGTTTTCTTAACATAACGATCCACAGTCATCTGTGACTTTGTTGCTTTTACCTTGCTATTGTTTGCCAAAAGTTAGGTCTTGCCAATATGATAGTATTAGGAGGTGTGGGCTTTTAGAGGCGATTAAGTCATGAGAGCTCCTTACTTCGTGAATGGGATAAAGGCTCTCATAGAAATGGTTTCACACAGCATTTTGTTCTCTTGCCCTTCCACTCTCCATCCTTGGTAAGGCTGTAACCAAGTCCAAGTCAGACCACTGGATAAATTGAGAGAAAAGGTGGTGGGACAAGGAAAGCAACTTGTATTTCGAGAGCCAGCAAACAAAAGATAGTAGACTAATGTTCTCAAGAACCATCCTAAGTTAATGTGAACTTTAGGCTCCTTTTTATGTTAAGGGGAAAGGAAAGAGGAGAGGGTTTGCTAGAGATAGCTGGGGACTGCAGGTGTCTGTTCCTCAGTGGGGGACAGAGAAAGTTGTAAAACTTCTTTGTTCTTGGTCAGTTGACTTTGGAGGATGAAAGTCAGGTCGCAATGTTTCTAAAAATCTTTAACATATTAAATAGCATTGTTACTTGCATGTGTACTTTCCTTATCTCCCCAGGAGTTTGTATCGGGAAAGGGACGGTTATCATCTTTCTTCTAGAGTTGACCTTACAAACTAAATTCTTCCTATAATTAGCTGGTCTATGTACAGAGCTAAACAGAAGCTTTTAAACTAAAGGACATTGCTGCAGTGGGTAAGAAGCAAAATGGAACTACTTATGTTAAGCCTCCTTTCCACTGTTACAAGGACACAGTTTTCCTCTCTTCTGGAGGATGCAGCAGAACCTTCCAGTATTTTGATCCTGTACTTCCCAGCCTCTAGAACTGTGAGAACTAAATTTTGGTTCTTTATAAATTATCCAGTCCCAGGAATTTTGTTATAGCAGCACAAAGCAAATGAGATATATGTATAATGTTCGTTGAGGATTTATTTTCTCTGTAGGGCAGACTTACAAAATCTGGCTGTCTCCTAAGGATGCATTAATTTCTAGAGGACCCTGAAGGAGATCTCTAAAGGAGATGTGCCAGGGCGCACTTTCTTACTGACACGGATGGCCATTTTCATTGCCTTTGACGTCCCCTCAGTGACTACAGAAATGACTATTAAGCCTCAGGCAAGACCATTAAAAACCCAATGACTTACACTGGGGCCCATGTAACTCTCAGAAAAAAACATCTCTCTTCCTCGTCAAACATTTGCAATGCCGCCAGTTTCTCTAAAATTTTATCAGTTCAGTTCTTTTGTCCTCCACATTTTTCCATACTTCAGTATTTTTCAGAATAATGACCATCACCAGCACCTTTTTTAGTGTGTTGTTGGTTGTTAAAAGTACTACAGTGGAATGTGAGAGAATGTCAAATAGAATTATGACAGACTTCAAGAAAAAATAGACAACATCAAGCAAACATAAATTTATAGATGAATATAATAACTGAAGATGTTCAGCTTTAATCTTTAGTATTAATATAAACTAAAAGTAGACTTTTTTTCCTGTGAAGGATTGTTATCTGATGTTAGAGTAGAATATTATTGAATTGGGTGATTAAATACAAAACTGTGGTGTATATTGATGTTGGGCACCCATTGTGTGGGGCTAAGTGGGAATTTGTCATATTTGTGGCTATCTGAATTATGTTGAAACCTATGTCTACATTTGGGAAAATTTACATACACATAATCCTAACTTAGAGGTCAGAACTTAGGCGTGCAACCATACTTCTAGCCTTAATGCAACCCCCAAATTTGGTCTAGAAATGAAAATACTAAGATTAAGGATTCAGCACATAGGTGCCATTTTACTACTTCAGGTGGTGTTTGAAACGTCTAGCTTTCAGTTGTTATGGAGGAAATAGGAGCAATTTACCAATGGGTGTGATATTGATATTCTGATGAGGAAGTCACTTTGGTGCTGGTGGTGGTATCTGCCTTTGGTATTTCCAATAATGCTGTGTAAAAACTAATAAGCTTAAATATGTGCTTTTTATTAAACGAGCCAGAGTGAGCCCTGTAGTTTGTTTCTAATAATCTGATAATTTATTGTATTTCCATATTTAAAAATTGGTAAATAATGCAGAGAAAATTTATCTTGTACACTCTCTGTACTATCAAGGGATGAAAGTGTGAATGGTACCACCACCATTGTGCCTGGTGAGCTACCAGCAAAATGTTTGCTTGCTGTCACCATTTAAGAAATTTTGATATTGGATTAGCATTTCACTAAGATTTTTCTAACTTATTATATATCTACTTATGGTTCATTGCTTATTACAAAAGTATATTTAAGGATATAAATGCATTACTTTTGTTACTATTTTAAATTTGCCAATATTTTACAAATTTTTTATTTTTATTTCTGAATGAAATTATCAGGTAAATGGAACTGTAGATTTTTCATAGGCTAAGATAAATAATAACAATGTAGATATCTTTTTGGAATTCTCAGTTTCCATCTTTGTGTTGGATGATTAGTATGAGCATAAAACATATCTAGTGTCACTCACCTTATATGAATAGATTTATGTTTGTGTTTATGTATATATGTATGTTCATATGTATGTGTATATGTACATATACAACTGTCTAGATACATATCTTCCTCAGCCAGCTCTGGTTGCCATAACAAAATACCATAGATATAAGACCTGAAAATGTATAAATATTACAAAAAAATAAGGAAAATGTTCCATGAGAATGGTCTGGCAATGATTTTTTCAATATGATCTCAAATCACAGGCAACATACCCATCATTTCATATAGTTACCTCTTGTTTATATGTGTGGTAAGAGTACTAAAAATCTACTATCTTTGAAAATTCACGTATAAGTAGATCATGCAGTATTTTTCTTTCTTTGCTTGGCATATTGACCCATCTGCTTTTTAAAATATATATATGTGTGTGTGTATTGTGTATATTTATAGTATACAACATGACATTTTGCACATCTTTTAATCACAAATCCACATTGACTGAAGTAATACCTTAGTTTGAATTTTAGGGGTAAATTCAGACTGATTAGGTACTGTTTATGTAGAGTGAACCAACCCTTCCTATTGTAGAGGTCTATTAATTTTGAAAAATTCATATAATAATTATGTAACCATCTCCAATATCAAGATAACCAGTATCAAGATAGAACACTTTTGTCTTTCTTTAAAATTCCCTCTTGCTATTATATAGACAACCACTTCTCCCACCTACGTACTTCCCTACCTTTTATTTTGTATGGAAGAAAAGTCTGGGCATATGGGTTATAGGGACCTCAATGTTCCTTGCAAATGGAGCCATGCTCCTCCTATGAACCTGCACCCCCAAGGAAGGCTTTCTCTATTTTTGACTCTTTGTTCCCAATTTTTCCTGAGTACCTAGTGGCCGTCCATGTCTCAGCAGACTGGCTGCTCATGAATGAGTTCAAACTTCCCTTGTGTCTGTGGCCCCCAGGGTTTTCTCTCCTAGCTCACATTCCACTACCAGCAACTTGTTAAAAATTTAGCTGCGTTCTTCTCACCTGCTTTCACAGCACCTTGCATCCCTTCCTCCCGTCGTGTGACACAGGCAGTCCAGTGCTCCAATTCCATGTCTCCTTGGAGGCGCATGATTTTCCATAGAATACAGTTTGCTTGGTTGTGGTGTGATTACAATTCTCTGGTGGTTTCAAAAATTTTATCTGACTTTCTCTTGCAGTAAAGGCAGACCCAATGGTGTTTCTAGCTTCCTACATACTTGGTGGAAAGATAATTCCCTTCTTGATTTGAATTTTAATATACCAGTTCAATTTTCTGGGATTTTCAAAGATTATATACCTCTTTAAATGATTTATAGAATTAGCTTGGCTTTGTCTTCTAAATATAATGCATGTACATTTTATTTAAATTAAACCTATAAATTGTAATAACGAACTTATCCATTGTACATTCATCTTCAAATATGCAATTATCGCCAAACACTACTGTAGCAAAAATATGCAGTATCCACAGACATAATGTAATTCAAAGTAACAATTTTAACCCAGAAAACCTATTAGGTAGGCAGTATAACAAGTGCTTAAGAACAGAGTCTTTGGTAGAAATATTCTTCCAAAAAAACTTCCTTATTTTTATTGCTATGTGAATTTAGAGTACTATAGTAAACTTTTCAAATCTATAAAGTGATTTTTTTTTATTTTAATTTTAAACTTTTTAAAAAAGTTTCTTTTTGAATCTATTTGATATAAAAATAAACATAAGTTAAAGAATTTATTTTGTACTGATTGGATTAATTAATTCATGTAGACTATTTTGCATATAAGTTTTATATAAAATTCATACTACATATTAGTCATTATACTAATTATTTTCTTATGATTTGCATCATCACCATGAGAGCAGTTTTCTAATGTCAAATTGAAAATAACTGGCAAAATTATATAGAATATTTGAAGTAAAACTAAAATACCTCTAGTTTTACTTTTGCAGAAAGATTTGAGAAAGATGTAATAGATTTTAAGTCTATTATATTACATAAAAAGTGATCCTGGTTTTGTAAAATCTTGCATTGTGTGCATATTCTGAATTAATTGTAACCCTTTTTAAAAAACACTTGGGTTGAATATACATTTTGAATAATAAAAAGACAAATTACAAACTGGATAATGAAAAACAACTAGGGATAAATTCATTGTTATTTATCTAGAGCCTTATCAATTTTCCACTCGCTGGACTGAATTGTCTCTCCCTCCCCCTCTCCATTCATGTGTTGATGCTCTAACTACCAATGTGACTATATTTGAAGATAAGACCTGTGAAGAGATAATAAGGGTCATAAGAGTGAGGACCTAATTCAATAAGGCTTGCCACCTTATAAGAATGAACAGAGACACTGGAACTTGCTCTCACTGCCCTGTGAGGACACAGGGAAAACAAGGCCATCTACAAGGCAGGGAGAGTGCCCTCACTAGAAACCAACCCAGCTAGCACCTTGGTCTTGGATGTCCCAGCCTCTAGAAGTGTGAGAAATAAATTTCTCTTGTTTAAGCCACTCAGTCTATGGTATTTTGTTATGGGAATGCAAACAGACTAAAAAGGATTAATATTTAATATGCTATATGCAGTTCAGATTTTTTACTTCAAAGGAAAGTTACATATCAAATAAAAATAAAGAATTTAAAAACTGTGTGATAGCTAAACATTGGACAATTTTAAGAGAAATCAAACATTTTATCACTAACTTTCATTTACATAGGATGTCGTATAGTCCCTTTTAATACAATTCACAGAAAGCAATGAGATAGATGTTTTTGATATCTGCGTTTAAAATGATGTCAAGAGATCTATAGATCCTTTGAAATTAAACTTTGCAAGCTTACTTTTCATTGAGTACCAATTATTTACCTGGAATTATAATAGGCATTAAAATAATTATTTAAAATGTAAACATTTCAATTAAATATTTATCTAGTTGAAAATATTCATTAACTAGGCTGTTTATTCAAATGTTCTTTTAAGGTAAAAAAACCCTCTGCTGTTAGAATCAAATAGCACTTGCTAATTATTAATAAACATATTATATGCATTAGTACATGCAAATTTTAAACTCCTTTATTCTATAAAAGTAATGCAGAATGATCAGAGAAAGAAAATACAAATTAATCATAAATAATTTAAAAATTATATATTCCTTAGTCATTATAATGTTTTCTCTATTAGACATTTTTTTCCCCAGAGCATAGAAACAAAAAGGAATTTCTAATTAGTTTTTAAATAATCAGAATTTGAGTGAAATGTTCCTATTACTCCCGAAAGGTCCTGATTAGTTAGGTCCTGCTATCTAAGGGATTATTCATATAATGTAGGGAAAAAAAGGCAAATAGATATAAACATATATAACTTTACTAAACATAGGGTACTTGAATGTAATTCAATCACTCACCTAAAATTATATTGAAAATCTAATTGAATCAAGATTTAAATAATACACTATAGTCTATAATTGTGGTTAAAATTCTTTAGATTTTCTCTGGAGGCACTTCTGGAAGGACTTTTCTTATTATAATGTATAAACAGAGGATCCATCTGAATATTAAAATTGGAAGTTATTGGTTTTGAAACTTTTCATGAATATAGAAAAAATGTATAATATGCTATATGATTATTTTGATAGGTTAATAAATGCAAATTGAAAAAATTTTCTAAGAAATTTTAAGTTAAGACATTTTTTCATAATCAGAAGAACCCATGGTGAAAAATTATATAACTCTCATTATTGTAAGATGTTCCTGTAGGTTTTTAGTTTGATTGTAATTATTATATCCATCTTGATGAACTAGACAAAGAACCATTAAAAGTTGAAGTAAAAGACCTATTGTGTACAAAGAAACCAATAAGTCTAATGAAATAGAATAACATTTTTAAAATTTGAATTTCATTATTTTGTTCTCTGAGCATAATATCTCTAAGTAGAGAAAGAGAGAAAACATAAAATAAAATTATTAAGAACTAATGTTAAGACTGTGATTGTATACATAAAACTGTAAATGAGCTTTTTTATAACTGTAACAATATAAATCAAAGATTTAACTTATACCTAAATTTATTAATAGGAAATTCTGAGGGAAGTTAGAAAATAACTTCCCATGAATGAAAAATAACTTACGATGAAAGAAAACAAAAACATAGCACACCTAAACTTATGAGATGTAGCAAAATCAGAGGGAGATTTATAGCTATAAATGTCTATATTAAAAAAGAAGAAAGATCTTAAATCATGCCCATGCTTTCTACTTTAGGAAAATGGAAAAAGAAGAGAAAACTAAATACAAATCAAACAGAGTCCTTTGTGACCAACAACATGTCAGTATTTCCCCTTGATTAACCAAGAACAAAGGAGCAAGACTTAAATAATCAAAATCAGTAATGAAAGAGGGAACATTTTTCTTAGCTTATAAATAAAAGAATTAAAGGGAATACCATGGACAATCAGATGTCAAAAAAATTGCATATCCTAAATGAAATAGATATGGATTTGTCTATTTCTATGGACAAATCCACAAAGAAATGCACAAAGAAAAATATACAAAGTACCACAACTGACTCAAGTAAAAATAAAAAATATTAGCAGACCTATAAAAAAAGATTGAACTAGTAATCAAAAAACATTCTAAAAAAGAAAAGAAAAAGAAAAACAAGCCCAGATAGAGTTACTGGTGAATTCTATCAAATATTGAAAGAAAATTAACAACCATTCTTTACAAAGTTTTCCAAATAATAGAAGAGTGAGGAACACTTTCCATCCAACTTGTTCTATGAGGACAGTATTACCCTGATACAAAAGTTATACCAAAATAAATAGAAATACCAATTAAAATATCCCTTATGAATATAGATACAAAGTCTTAATAAAATAATAACAAAATAATCTAGCAAAATATAAAAATAGTCCTACATCATGAACAAGTGGCTTTTATCCCAGGAATGCAAGATCAGTTCAGCATATGAAAACAATCAATGCAACACACCCTTACTAATAGAATAAAGGACTAAAAAACACATTGATATCTCTCTAGATATTAAAAACGGTAAAATCCAGCGCCTTATTGTAATTAAAAAAGAAAGTCAACAAATTATGAATAGTGAGGAACTTCCTCATCCTGACAAAGGGCAACAGTAAAAAATTCACAAAGAGGGATTCCTAATAATCAGGAGGAAGACGAAAATGTCTGTTTTTCCCCACCCTATTCAACATTCTAGTGGAGTACATAGCTGAGGCAATTAGGCAAGGAAACTGAATTGGACAGCAAAAAAGTAAAACTGTCTCCATTCACAAATGGCATGCCCTTTTGAACAGAAAATTCTAGGGAATCAACAAAGAATATTAGGAAAAATGAGAGTTCAATGAATTTTCAGGGTACAAAATCAAAATACCAAAATCAATAATATTTCTATACACAAACAATTACCAATCTGAAAATCAATTTAAGAAAGCAATTCAATTTATGAAAATTTTGGTAGTAAAATATTCAATAACAAAATATGTGAAATGTTTAAAGATATAGGATTTTTCATATTTTTCATTGAAACTGTACCTGTACATATTTTATGTTTGATGTACTTACAATATGTACATGAATTTGATCTATTTGGAATGAAAATATTTGAGTAATTTCATATTTATAATAGAATATTTGATATAGTCTTATTGTAAGTTGAAATCTTACAATGTTTATGCTCAATATTGAAGTATATGAGGAGTCTTAATGTTTATTGTATTCATAATGTGATTATATTAGATGATAAGGAGTGTTTAGTACTCAGGAGGCTTTGTTTATTAATTTAGGAACCTAAAGTACTTAAAAAGGAATTGAGTGAATAAATGTACTTCTCAATGTTTTAAGATATTTAATTAAATCAGTATTTAAAGGGGACTAAATACTCTTATAAGACCTTTAAACTTAATGATTAAATACTTTGTAGGTTTACAAAAACAGAAATAACATTTTCAAGCTAAACTTTGAAAGAAAACTCTTGAGCTTTCCAGTGCTTTATGGCATCTATAATGTAGCAAAGGAAGGAGTAACTTGTGCCATCCTTGAAATATCATGATTTCTCTTCTTTTGATTATAGCACTGATTATAGTCAGGTCAATTCTTCCTCTGCTTACCAACAATAACTGTAAGAAGCTAATGAAGAAGACAAACCTTACTAAATAGCAAAACCTTGTTCTGAACTGTGTTATGGTATTTTTTTATTTGGCTTTTATCGTCATTTGATACCAAGCTCACGATCTTTAAAAATGTGAATAGCCTTCCTTCAACCAAATCATAGTCTCACTTATTTTACTAAAAAATCTATTTAAAAAAACCATATATATATATATATATATATATATATATCTCAGATTGTTACGACTTACACTGTTTCCATCTTTACCAGAGTGCTGGAGTACTAGAAAGAAGAAATGAATTCTAAAAACCTATCAAGAAAAATGTGTAACATCTTAGTAAACCTTAAGTGGCTCTAGAGATTCCTTTAGCCTATTCATTCTGTAATGACCTCAAACAGAAATAAACAAGCCAACAAATTCATGAATTAATAATCAAAACATCTTAGCATGCATACAAATTTGTGATGGGAAACAGCAAGAGATTACTCTTATGTAATTTATCAAGCCAACTTAATTAGCAATGCATATCACTACGGCAACATTTGCTACTATTGCAAAGCAACACCAGCAATAAGGGAATATGAGTTATCCTTTCTCAGTTAAACTCTTATGAAGCTTTTATAATAAATCATTTTCAGACACAAACAACAACCTTTGTCATCAGCTATCCCTGGTTATTTTGTTCCGATTACAGTACAACTAGAGCCGCTGCTCTCCAGAACAAGACATTTATCTTGATTGATGTTGTAAGGATACTATGGGGTTCTCTTGATCATCTACACCACAGTGGAATCCCAAAACCTTAGATTCAGAGAATACACGATAATACATAAAATTTTCTGAACCAACCAATAACTCAGAGGACTAGTCTATTTTGTATGGTCATAAGGTAAACAAATAAATATAAACCTGGTCAAAGAAACTGTGTGGGTTTGAATACCTTAGATAAAATCACTATCAAAAGTCATCACAAAGGAAGGAGATTTTTTTAGGATCTAGCTATTTTAGGGTTGATTTGAAGATGATCTTCAATATTTGTGACTAAATGTTTTTCAACTGCATATTAAAATGAATAAAGTACACAATAAATTAGATGGAGATGCAAGCCAAGCCTTAACACCTTTGCAATAATTATAGGAAAGATGAACAAAAAAGAAATAGATTAGAATAAATAAAATAAACAGCTACATTATAATCTTATAATTATGTTTTATGTAAGAATGTCTTATACATACTGGAAAGTCCAGAATTAAATTATTGTTTTTATTAGATGAAATGATAAACACCTGAATTATATATATATATCCACACACATACACATACATATTTATAAAAATACACACATAAATACATGTATGTATATATAATATATATGCACAGCTTTATGTATATGTATGCATATATACTTATAAAAGTACATATGTATTTATTATTTGCACATATGTCCATATTTTCTTCTTCCTATTTCTTGGTAGTAAGTGTTCTCTTCCTATTTCTTGGTAGTCAATGTAGAATTTCCTACACAGATGCTATCGTCTTGATTTCAAACAGTTTTCTTTCCTACATAGTGTATGAAATTTCTGATTTGTCAAAGATAAGCTTGCTTCATGAAAATTTACAAATGTTGCCTGATACGCATGTGTATATTAGATTTACAGAACTCATTAAGCCTCAAGATTTAGCCTCATTTTGCTTTATTCTTTTTCATTTTGATGGGATGTTCCAAATGTTATTAAGTTGAAATTTAGAAAGCCTATAAGAGTGAGGACTTTTTCTAATTTGAAAGAGAATCTGCTGCTCTAAATTAATTATGTTTAACACCACTTAATTATTATACTTAATCTTTGAATTTTATTTTAGAATAAACAACTTGCACCTACAAAGCACAATGTCACCAATGACAAGCAGAAAATTAATACTATGTTTAAAATCCCATACTGGGCATGGAACAATTGTGCACATTACTTTAGCTTTGTGGAAAGGCAACCCATTATATTTAACCTTAGGTGAATTGATATATTTGACCAAAGCATTTTGGTTAGGACAAAACTCTTCTAAATTCCTCATCTTATAAATTGGCTTATCAAAGTAAGAATTTTCTCATGTCTAACAATGGCGCTTGTATTGCTGAAATGCTCTCAATGCAGTAACTACAGCAATGATAATTGCACAGTTCCAGGAAAATCAATTTCAGTCAGCATATACCTAGCCAAATGCCATTTAATATGCATAACTACTACAATCCCAGATTCACTTTTACATCTTTATAATAATTATAATAACTGGCTCTGGGACCAGGGGTTGACCTGGCTCTGTGGCAAAGCTTTTGACTGGAATTTGAGAAGAATTTGCAGTGTAGGATATATCACAGAAGTCACCAGCATGACTCCACATACAGTAAGTGCTCTATAAAAAACTTTTCTCAAATAAAAGGTATTTACTGACTAAAGACAATGGAAACTTGAGCTTTTATATGATCATGAAAATCCTGACAAAAGACTGGAATAAATGAATTGGAGAAAGCTTTCCATTTCATCACAATGTTTTTTGAGCAATTTACAAATCTCTCTGCAATTAGCATAGAGACCTCCTTTCAGATGAAATAGAAAGCCGCCTCCATTGACCACACTTAATTGACACGTGCTACTCTAGCTACACTCAAAAGAATACATGCTTTGATTAATTGAATCTGTTAGTTCAGTCTTACAGATTAAGAAGAAGAACATTAAAATCAATAGCAAAATCTCAGGCAGTTGTAAGATATTTGAAAGTTACTACAATCAGCCTCTTTTTCATATTTATGTTAAAATATATATGTACATATATGTATATATTCACACAAATGTATATATTTTCACCAAATTTCTAACCAAATTAATAAGAACAATTAGTTGAAGGCAAAATTTTCAGGCAATTTACTAGTCAGGTAGTTACCATTTGCTATTTAAGCAAATAAAATATTCCAGATTGCAGAATGATTGTAAACTTCCACTATGTTACATACAATATTTGGTACTGAGAAACCTGAAATGTTTTGATTATTAATGGAAGAAGCCTTGATTTCAGTTTAACTCACTGCCTCGTCTCCTCCTGATCAATTTCTGCAATGAATGCTGTGCTTGGTTACAAATTGTCTCACTAACTATGAGAATTCAAATGCAGTCATCCAAATCCTATAATGTTAACTGCTATATTTTCTCTCTCAGAGCATCATAGGTTTCTTCTTTGTAGCATGCATTGGAAGTGCAATATTATATTTTACGTGCATAGTGACTGGATTGATGCCTTCTCTTCCATCTAGTTAACGTTAGGATGGTAAGGACCATGTCTTTCACAGTTGCTCACCATTGTAGGTAGCACATTGCCTACAATACAAGAGGAAAGCAATAAAGTTTTGTTGAATGAACAAATTACAAATGAAAAAATTAGAGAAGATTGACATATAATTTAGGGGAAGAGCATATATTTTACTTTATTATTACTATAGAGGCTTGAATATGATTAATCGTTAATAGGTTTATCATTCTAAGTTCTTAACGAGAAATGTAGTAAACACTCTTATAATTTAAGGAGTAAAATAATTTATTATATTCATATCTGAAGAAGTCTATTTGTTGAAATATGAAAAATTAAATATCCTGAAACCATCTATACAATCCATACTACAAATTTAGAAATTCTAAATGAAATGTGGGGCTTATATAACAAAGAAATGTGGAAAACCATGGTCTAAAATAATAGAGGAGAAAACAATTTCCTTTTCCTGAAAAAAAGAAAGCTTCAAGCTTGACTGAGATCTAATTGTATCTTTAGTTTAAACCAAATAGATTTCAAAAATCTTGTAACTCAAGGCCGGGTGCAGTGGCTCATGCCTGTAATCCTAGCACTCTGGGAGGCCGAGGCAGGTGGAACTCAGGAGTTCCAGACCAGCTCTGAGCAAGAACGAGACCCCTTCTCTACTAAAAACAGAAAGAAATTACTTGGTTAGCTAAAAATATATATTAAAAAAATTAGCCGGGCATGGTGGCGCATACCTGTAGTCCCAGCTACTCAGGAGGCTGAGGCAGATGGATTGCTTGAGCCCAGGAATTTGAGGTTGCTGTGAGCTAGGCTGACACCATGGCAATGTAGCCTGGGCAAAAAAGTGAGACTCTATCTCAAAAAAAAAAAAAAATCTTGTAACTCAGGGAAACTATAATAATTTCTGAAAGAAATCTCCCAAATAAGGTATATTTATCTTTTTAAACAATTGAATTATTTGTCTTCCTTGCTGTCTCTACAATGTACATGTCCAGGCTTGTGCACTGGGGCATTTTTTCTTTCAGGCTGACCTAGAAACAATACCTAATGCTACTTTCCCAGGTACCTCAGAATATGTTCCATATTAACTTTCGTTTCTATCACCCAAAATAGAGTGTATTACATCTCGTGGAATGATTATGCTGTTCCAAATCATATTAGAAACTAAAAAAAATTGGTTTTGGAGTTGAGCATTAAACGCTTTCATGTATGATTTTGAAATGTAGCATGGCTATTACTGGAAAAGTGATGTTACAGATATGACAGGAAAAAAATGTATGTTTATATCATCATGAATTTGTGCTGATACTTCTAATTCAAGTAAACATTTATTTTTATTTTGCTGTTTTATTATAACTGATTTTATACATTTCTTCTATCTTCCTTAAATTTTATTTATTATTATAATTAATTTAATTTGTTTATTTTTTAGAGACGGGGGTCTTGCTATATTGCTCAAGCTGGGCTCAAATTCCTGGCCTCCAGCAATCTTCCTGCTTCAGCTTCCCAAAGCACTTTAGATTACAAGTGTGAGCCAGCCACCTCCTAAATTTTATATATCATGCTCTACAGTACCATAATAAAACATGCTCAAGTGATGGTATTACTTCAAAGTCAAATAGATATATTTTATTCCCTCTGAAAATACAAACAAAAAACTCACAACAAACAAATAACATTTTCAATGGCTTTGAAATAAATAATTTTATTCAATTCCCTTTTAATATGTGAAAATACAAAATAATATTGATTTCCCATTGGAGAATCTTCAGAAATATACAAACTTTCAGCATGTAATATGTCCACTGTGACAAATAACATGGAAAAGGCAATAGAGATACCAGCCTTTGAAGACTGCTCTGAGTATATACCTTTAACACACATAAAGGCTATTGTCTTTTTATATCTTTTGTCACGAGCAACTTGAGTGTGAAAGTACAATTTTAAAAATACTTTAGACAAATATTAGTATTCATGGACCACAAGAATCCAATGATTCAAGTTTTAAATATTCAATTAATTATGCCAACAATCACAATAAAATTTATGCTTAGCACCTTTGTAATTTTTTTTTTTTACCCAAATCGTTCAAGCAGAACATGTTCTGAAGGTCAATCTTTTGAAATAATATGATACATTATTTTTCTGTTCCCATCTGTCTAGAAAGTTTTAAGTGTCGTTTTTGTTTTAAACAGAATCAATAAAAGTAACCACAGAAATGAAGTTTGCCTAATTCGCGGCATGTTATGAAGCCCAGAATCAACCAGTTACTATACCCCAGTGAAAAGAATTCTGGTAAAAAATTCTTCCGTTACCAGGCACAAAATTTTGAAGCACAACAAAAAAGTTTGGTCTGTCTGGTACTAATATTTCTCCTAAGTTTTACATACCTCCCCAAATCTATTAGATCATGAAAGTTTACAAAATGTATTTCACTTGTGATTCTTTAATTTTCATGGTTTCACAGTAGGATTTTGACCAACAGATGCAGCTGGAAGAAGTTCAATTTCTTAGGACAAGGTAAAAGAGAATAACGGCAACTTCACACACAGAGCTATGGCTTTCTTGGTTTGCTCAAGTTCCTCAGAGAAATCTATCAGAGTAACAGTTTTGCCAAGTGTGAGCTTCTTTCAGTTTTCACGGAAAAGTTTTTATCTTCTCTTGGAGCACCTTCTTTCTGACAGTTTTGAATATACTAGCTACGTATCAGTGTGCTCACCAAGTACAAGCAACTTAACGAACATTTGCTGAATGTTTGCCACAATACTGGCTGAATAAGGCAAAGATCATATGGCAGGATTATTTCTTCAGAAAACCCAGATTTTAAACCTGTCTGATGTCTAGTCCTATAACCATGCATACATTTTGTTGTCTTATTTACAACTTTAGACTATTTTCTAAACAATTCCTTTTACTTCTTTGATCAGAATGCATTACTCAGTTCTGTCTTCAGAAGTTATGACCCATGCCATGTTATTAGAATTTACATACTAGCTGATCTCTGAATCTGGTTACTGAATGTGCTCTTATGTTTAAATTATTATATTGAAGCATCTCATTTTTGATAACCCCTTGCTGTTACCTGGTTTAACACTTCATGATTGGACTTGTTTTTCAAGAATGTTCTGGTAATTTTTATGGCTCTCCACTTATTTGATTAAGAGTTTGTTATATAAAAAATATTTTTATATAAATGTGTCAAATATTTCTCAATAGACCCTATAAATCTTTAATTAATTTTAGAAATGGAAAAATATATATAAAAATATATAGTTAAGTCTAGCCAACCAAAGGATTTTGTAGCAATTATCTGTCATAGGCCAGGAAATGAACTTTCATGTCAAAATGTTAAATCTATACATTTGCTGTGGAAAAATATATTAGACTGGAAAGCATTCTATAATCAATCTTTTTCTTATGTTTTGTTTACCAAGAAATTGTATGATCATAAAAGTGTTAATATTACAGGACTCTTCTAGATCTTGGACTAAGGTCTTTGGAGCTCAGGTTTACTTATAGTAAGTAGTAAGGATATAAAATTTTTTTAAAAAACATTTTTATTCCATAGAAGAAAAGATCATTTTCATCCAAGAGATGTTATCACTAATTTTAAAGGATCTAGGATTTTAGTACTTCCTCTTGCTCTAATTAGCTATTAATAGTAACACTGGACACATTCATTATCATCATACTTCTTCAATCCCCTTATGTGGTTATAACACAAATTAGTATCTCAATCTACAAAATGGAATTACAAGCATACAAATCAATTAATAACTGAAAATTTTCAAAAGTACAAAAAATTTAAACAAATAATTCTTCCTGGTTAAAAAAAAAAAGACCAATATATGGCACAAATTAAGAAAAATTCATGTAAAAGAAACTATATAAGTTAATTTGAGAAAGTAATAGCCAGAAAATCCTGAAAGATATGGAGAATTTCAGAATTTAGGGTCATGTATTATGATTTAGAAGCCTTTTATTTTCACCTCCTATTACGTGGTAATTAGTGGAAATTCCAAATAATTTATTAGATACCAAGGTATAGTCATGATACATACATTATTTTTTACCCTAGAAACCCATTCACTGGGTTTCCATACAGCACTCAGATCCTATTTTCTCTGTGATGTTTTTGTGACTATAATAAATCTTCCTCTGACATCCTATAGTCTTTATTATGCTAACAAATCATTTGCCGTTTACTTTACTCATCGTGATTGATGAAAGCTCCTTAACTCTGTCTGCTGGGATTTACTACCTATTCTTACTGACCTCCATGACTCCTCTCCCTTTTCCAATAATCCTATCTCTAAATTTAAGCCTTTTTCCTCTTCATTTGCATTCCTGTTCAGCTTTTAAATTTTATTTCATAATTTAGAAATGTATAAAATATTATGTTTTTACAATAATGATTATAAATAACTATAATTATAGAGTTTTGATTAATTTACAATGAACAACATTGACAAAATTGTTAAAATATAAACATTTGAACCATAAAAACAAGCACCCATCAGGAAAGGAAAAATGTAAATAAATACATATATTTACAAACATGAACTAATTTGATTTGCTAGGTTGGAAAGCACATATTAACATATTTTAATCTACTTTGAACAAATAATTTCTAATATAAAACATTATAACTTTATATATTGCATCACTGAAAAATATGTTTTCATTTGGACTTCATTTTCTATCTCATTTATTAAGTGTTGTTCCTAAAAAAACTCCTCAATTTTGGAGAGAAACCCACATTATAATTGCTGATTTTAAGTCAATAAAATTGTGTAACAAATTTTAAGTTTTGATACTAAAAGAGTTGTTTTTCTTTGTTTTGAATGAATTTTTAGCTCTCCCTTTAATATCTTGCATTTCTTTCTTAGTTAATGTATGTTTTCAAGGGAAAGAGGTAGCATTATATATTTTCACTTAATTAGTCATATGCCTATCTTGAGAATAGTTATGTTCAATCTGTTTCTGAATATAGTTAGGATATATTTCTGTTGGAAGAACTATCTACCAGATGTCACTGTAGTTCAGATCTTGGATTTAAATTACATTCTTTCTGATTGTCATTGGTGTCTACAGATAGTGATTGTGTGACAAGGGAGACCCAAAAGAATAAAACTATTAATATATGGTTTTACATGTCTAATCTATGGGTAATACATTTGCATTTATGAATGGTGCCTAACTATGTCTTCTATTGCCATAGCCTGAAAGCAGTGAGGATAATGTGTTTACTCAGCAATCATTCAAATACCATTCAAATTTTCCCAAGATGGGGATGAATTTGGCTCACCAATATTCACTGTTTTCATATGAATTCAATCATTGATAGGAATTATAAAAATGAACTTATAAATATGCAATTATGCTAAGTTGAGTTATATCTATCCAACCTTCATTTTTTATATTCACATGGAACTCTTACAATTTCCTAGTGATAAACACAAATAATAGTAAGTGCTCCAATATTATAAAAGTGTTTCTAATCTAACTGTGAACAACGTATGTGATTTTTTATAATTGCTCTTGAGAACAATGACAGATTTTAAAGAATATTGTTAACAGCATTTCAAGATCCTTGCTTTCATTCTCTGATATAAAGGAAAATGACAAATTATCTGGGCAGGGCAAATTAAAATACTTAAGCATTATACTCTCCAATATAAACCCACAGTGCGTTTAATCCTAAGATTTCAAAAGAGAAATGAAATCAAAACACTCCATTCAAATAACCTTTGTTATTTTAGAAATAATTTGGTTTTAGCCTTCAGAATTTCTCACTTAAAAATAGGGCTAAAATCTCCCTTCTAAACCTCTCCAGGCTGTACAATCAAAAGTACTGAAAAAAAATAAGGAAGATATCAGCTTATGGTTAATTTTAACTGTTCTCTTTTGTAAAATAAGATATTTAAGTATAAATAAATTACGGAGGAAACCATTTTCATCTTTTTGTAAGTTATAAAGACTGTTATTTGTGGAGAATGGATGGTAAAGCATGTAATTGCCTATTCACTGATAATTACGGTAATACATAGAGAAAGAAAATAGAATGACTATCTTAAGTTCCTTATTTAAATCCAGGAAGGTTAAAAGTGGAGTAATGAATCACACTAATACCCCTGGGAATTTTCTGAATCATTCAATTACAAGGGAAATACAGAAACATTTGGCAGCTAATTCAAATTAAAAAGTTGTGAGAAGCAGTTACATTGAATTTCACAAGAATAAAACACTGGATGAAAAGTATATCCTCCCACTTTCAGCTACATCATCTTTATGCTTTGTATTAGTAAACAGTTCGTCGATTTGTATTATTCACCTGAGTAATTAGAGGTTTTAACAATAAAACTTTGTGGTTGCCACAAAAATAATGTTGTATAATTTTGTGGTTATGTTTTGTTTACATTCTCTTCAGGTAAGAATGAAAGATTAAGCCTGGTACACCCACACATTTACTTTACCAATGGACAGAGACTCTATTAACTGCCTCTTATCAAGATAGTATATTTTTTCCACTACTTTGTGCCATTTGTATATACTTACTTGTTGTTTATTTTTTTTTTAATTTTTAAATTTATTCCAAATTCAGAACTCTTTTTCTTCCTTGCCTTAGCAAAGCCCAGAGGTATAAATAGGGGTCTAAGAGAAAAGTGTGGCTATGATCCGGCTCTCAGAAAATCAGACCTTTTTTAAAATGGTAGGGTTACGAGAAAAGATGGGAAAACACATGTCTCCTTGCATAACTGTAAGAGGTTTCAGTCTATTGTTTGTTAGTTAAGATTCTATCTCTGACTAATGATGCAGTACTACAATGACCGGAGTCATGAGAAACCCAAATGCTGCCTCTCTGCGGGATGAATAGAGCCTAAATGTTAACACTGTGTGCACCATCACATTGCTCATTTCTGTAACATGCTCCTGTTCTACCTCGCCTAGGTCCAGTCACCTCCTGCCACAAGTACTCCCTACCTTGGCTAAGCAGGGAGACTTCACATTGGAGGGGACTTAACAGTAGTAGTAAGCTTTCTTTATCCTTACTACATTCCAAGACATCTATTTTTGAATCCATAGCATGTCACCAAGTAAGAAAACAAGCTGAAACCCCTAGATTGTCCTTTCTCCACATCCCAGCTGCATTAACATTTCTGAGTTGCTGACATTTCTTAAATTTCCCTAATGAAATGCCACTAGTTTCTAGGTGAAATGCAGAAACAGGATGGTTCAAAAAGCCCGTATCCTTTCATAAACCTAAACTTACAAGTATCCGATGTGGCCACTGAGCACCTTACTCCATGACAGTCAGACATCTATTTTTTAGTTTATCTATCTCTTATTGGCTGACAAGGGACAAATAGGTGGCTGCTATTAAATGGTCACCTCTCAATAAACCCAACAAGTATTAGGCTGACCTTAAACCTGAGAACAGTTTTAATTCCAAAGGAGAAGTGCCACTTGATAACTTACAATGAAACAAAATGGCTGTCAGATGGAATATGACAGATTTGGCAAGTTATTGCTTTAGGTACAGAAAATTTCTTTACCATAGACTAGAAATATTAATATTTCAACTAGAGTTGTAATGTTGTAAAAGCATGAATTATGCCTCTAATGAAAGAAGATTTCTTTTTGCTATGCCAACTTTACGTATTATTTTTACTCTAAAATTCTTAAGTGCATATCTTCTTATTTCAAAATTTGGTTCCAGATTGTTGGATTAGCTATGTAAAATTTTGAAATATCTAACAATTTGAACAATGACATTTATCAAGAATTTTAGCTTATGAATAACTAGATTTTTAATCTTCCATTTCCCTTTAGAGTACTATTACTGGATATTTTTCTAGAAATTTTTATTTAGAATATTTGGTGTTTTTTTTTGTATTTTTTGATCCCACTAAAGAAAATTAATGACTATTTAGATTCCTTCTTTCTAGCAGCTGTATTCCTTGTGATTTAAAACTACTGCATCAACTAGGGGTGATGGCTCATACCTATAATCCTAGCATTTTGGGAGGCCAATGCAGGAGGATTACTTAAGGCCAGGATTATAAGACCAGCCTAGGCAAAAGCAAGACCCTATCTCTAAAAAATTTTAAAAAATTAGCCAGGCATGGTGGTCCTCATCTACAGTCCTAGCTACTAGGGAAGCTGAGGCAGGAGGATTGCTTGAGCCTGGGAGCTTGAGGTTGCAGTGAGCTAGGATGACACTACTGAACTCTCTAGTCAGGGCAACAGAGGGAGATTCTGTCTCTAAATACATACATACATACATAAACTACTGTGACTGGTGCCGATATCCACCTGCTGGGCAAGGCTAAAATTAAGGGCCTGTCTTCCCTCAAGTTTATCAGTTCTACTCCACTCACTAACAATTTAGCTTTAGGTGTCAAAACAATAACTAGTGTATGATGATTCATCATTGTGAATTTATATCATAACAACATTGGTGTAAAATTCCCATTTTTGCTGTAAGATATTTGTTAATTTCATATCAAAGAAATAAATTTGTCTAAGAAGTAAAGGCAATAAATAGCTGTAGTTAGTCTCAGAAGATTAATGTAGCTGTTAAAGCATATTTCAAATTCAACTGGGTATGGAAGCAATTAAAAGCATTAATTTGTACATGATCAAATTTGAGAGTGATAAATCAAAAGGTGGCAGATTTAGAGAATCTTTCATTATTGTTCCATGCATGATTTCATCTAAGGGGCCTGATATTATAAATAATTTTTATGGAAATATTCAGAAGCTTCTTTAAGATAGAGATTTATTTTCTAGATTCACACAAATGCACACAGTATTTGCTTGCGCCTAAAGAAAATACACTTTAGGCTCATAGTAGGCACTAAATTGATGTCACATTTTTTCCTTTGTCTTTTGTTTTACTTTTTCATAATATACAAAATAGGTTTTATTTTTTATAGTTCATTTTTTCATAGGCATAAATTCTAATTATCCCTGCTAATCATCCAGAATTAATTTCTGATGGAAGAACTAGTGGGAAGTCACTTCCTTAAATCTACACAGTTCACTCCATTTCTGTAAGTACATTTCAGGATTAATATTTCTTTACATTTCAATTTAGCAATGATTTACATCTTTTACTTTCTGTTATACTTAGTTTATTTCTCTTCCCTTCTCATTCAAAGTCACTTTATAATTCTTCTCTGTCTAAGGTCACTATACATCCATATTTATGCAATTACACTGCATTAACTGAAATTTTAAAATTATTTATTATGTGAGAGGCAGATTAGGATCTATATAGTGAGTCACTCTTGGAAATTTCAATTAATATAGTTGTTACAGATTTTGAATGTAAATAGAAATTGGCCATTAAATTTCAACCAGTGGGTGTTTAAGGGTGTACACATTGAAAATGGTATGTTTTCTATAGAAGATGTAGTTCTTGTGAAAATTGCAATTCATTTAATATATTTTGGGCAAGTACTCTGTATTAGTCACAGTTATCCAGAGTAACAGGATCAATAAGATATACATATATCAATAAAATACTAAATATATATATATATATAGCAATACAATAGAGAGAGAGAAAGAAAGACGGGGAAAGGGAGAGGAGAGGAGGGAAGGAGAGGAGAAGAAGATTGATTTTTAAGGTAATGGCTCACAAGATTATGGGAGCTGGCAAATTCACAATCTGTAGGGCAAATTGGCAGGTTGGAAATTCACGTTAAGAATTGATGTCACGGTCTTGAATCCATAATCCACATGCAGGGCAGACCAAGTAGGAATTCAAGCATAGTTTTTATGATTCGATGTTGACTCCAAAGTCTTTCTTCTGCAGGAAACCTCACTCTTTAGCTATTATGGACTTCGGTTGACTGGTTGTGTTAGAGCAGAAGACTAGGAGACAGCTGAGCATCGATGCAGGGACTTGCAGAGCTGTTGTAGGTGTTAAACAACCCTAAGGCAAAAGCTAGATAGGCTACGAGGGTAGAAGCCAGATGCAGGTGCTGGCAGAGAGGGTGCAGGTGTTAAAGTCTACCTAAGGAGTCTGATAACCACAGACAAGAACTGGAATCAACTGGCTTGTCAGCTTACATGAACTATGGCTAAGTATAATATTGTTTGCATTGTGGTTTTAAAAGTTTTCCGCCCTTAAAATTTCCACGATAGTTCCAAAACAACTACATAAAGTATAAAAAAAAATAGGAGAAAACCCAATTCTAAGAATTTTTATCCAAATTCTTAGTAGACACCAATTCATTACCCTTGAATATTCTGTCCTTCAATTAGTGAGACCTCAAAAGCCAAAGACCCTGTCCTTTCAAGGCAGCTGCTCTTTTATAGCTTGTCTGCTCCTCCCTTGAAAGCATACTTTCACTTTCACTTTCAATGAAAATTGCTTGTTTTTGGCTTCCATGGGGTGCTTCCTGAAATTGTTTTCTTCTGATGATCATGAAGATTGCCAAGAACCTAAGAAAACCAGTCAGAGGCCAGTAGCAATTGAGGCCCACCCACATTATAAAAAGTAATCTGCTTTATGTAAAGTCTACTGATTTAAGTATTAACTGCATTTAAAAAATATCTTCACAGCAATATCTAGACTGCTGTTTGACCAAACAACTGAGTATCATAGGTCTCCAAGTTAACACATAAAATTAGCCATCACACAGTTCATGTAATATGCTTTTGATGATCCCTCCATGCATCTGCTGAGCAGTTTAATTTTGAAACTGTCATGTCCTATATTTCTTAAAATTTTCATTACAAAGAAAATCTTGGTTGAAATGTGTATATACTCTCATTCTATCCATTTCAAAAGAAGAGCAAAGCTCTCCCACCAAAGCCTCTGAGATCCCTTTCAGGCCACCTTGCATTGCTTTCCTGTTTCACAGCCTTATGTCCCTGGAAAGGCTTTTTGATTGATTGACCTTTCCCAAATCCACCTAGGGTCTAAAGCCTCATGTATAGATTGGTGCCCTGTATAATGTTGTTAGACATTTTAATTTTATAGTCTCATATGCCGAATCACTAAATACATATAAATATTAACACCTAAGCCCTTGATTAAACATTTCATCATAGACTTTTTAAGTGTAAGAATTTCTGCCTCAGTAGCTAGGAATTTTATATTACAGTTCTGCTATGGAAGCCAGCAGAATATATCCATGTGGGAAAGACCAATAGATGAATTCCTTAAGCTGAAAATTGTGACCTTTAAAATACATTTCTGTAAATAAACAAACTTTTATATTAGTCATATTTGAAATCAATTGAAGCTACATTTTAATCTATATTATAACTTAGCTGCTATTTTAGATTGCTCATACACTTGTGGTCCAAAGGAAGGAATTCAAATACAGAATATTAAAAAAAAAATGTAGGTGTGTTGGTTGTTATTGACTCTGCTTCACAAGTGTTACTAAAAAGACATGAACTCAAAAAAGAACTGACTGGTTTGGAAAGAGAAGAGTGATAGAAAAGTTCCAGAAATTCACATTTTTGTTATATTGGAAAAGCTGACAGCTTTTAAAGTTGTAAAAATCTGAAAGTGCAAAGTTCAATTTCAACTCAGTCTGCAACAACAATCAGATTAAGAACATGTCCTTCACAACTATTGTTAACACTTCTCAATTGATCAAAGGGACATATAGCAAATAACAGATAAAGGGTGAAGCTCTCCCAACAAAGCATTTCAGTCCCAAAATACCTACCCTTTTACTTGAAAAAGGGCAAAGAAGCAACAATATAGCAGACCTCGAAAATGTCTCAAGACAAAGTATGGTTGTGATTATCGTCATATGGAGTTGACAGCAATGAAATCAAACACAAGAAGCCTACTAAAGTTTTGAGATAGTACTTATGTTTCAAAGAAATAAGAAGTCTGAACTAAAAAGAAGCCTGGGCTGTCACATGACCCTGGCACTCTTAGCTTTCTCTGGGTTGGAATAACAATGGCAAAATTCATATTACCTGGTAGAGCACCAATTCTCAGGCATTATATGAATTTATAAGCAGGCCCAAATATGCCAGTGTAATTATACCTCTATAAATTTACTCACATTTTTTCCTTTTACCCTTTTTCTCCGTCAACACAAGTCCTACTTCTCTTTCTGTACCTAACTTTTATGTTCCCTTACTCCTATGAAATTATCTGTGATCTCACAAACAAACCTAAAAACTCTCTCCACAATACTCCTTCAGAACTCCTCTTAGCTCTATTAGAATGCTTAGCACAGTGCAGCATCATTGTTTATTTAATAATGCTCTGCCTGACTAGGACGGCCTGATTATGACGTGAGCACTTTTGCGTCTTCAGTGCCTGATAATGAATAAGTATCTTTCCAATAAATGAATGAAAGAAATAATTATTCACCTAAAATCACCCATTAGCATTAGATTTATTTATTTATTTTTGCTTTCTAAACTCAGAACTACTCTTTCTATACAATTAATATCATATAGATTTTACTCCGTGAAGTAAACTATAATTAAACATATTCTTCACGGTGACTCTAATCTATACAATTATTCCATTATAGAAAGTAAGTGTTTATCTTAGAAACAGTAGCCATAAAATAAGTAAACAACTTACTTAATGAAAAAGTATGAGTGTTGGTAAATGACATGCTGATTTAGTCATGAAGTATTTGACAAGTCATAGTAACTGCTGATGATCAGAGAAAAGTTGATTAAAACCATTCATTCTCAACTTCACCAAAGTTCAAAATGGTATAATGACTTCAGATACAAAGTCTGCTAAAAGTAATTAGAAAACATTCATAAAGTCGTGAAAATATTGTTTTAAGCCCTATGATGGAGGTATCTCTGCCCTATCATATTTTGTATGAACAGCTATTGGAGCTTTTGATATTTCAGTATAAGGAATCAGTTTTAAGGAAATAGGAAATAAAGTTCAGTGTATTTTTTTACCTTGTTTTATCAAGGGCAGATAATGTCTCTAAAATAAATTCTTAATAATCTCCCTGAATAACCACTAACATTTTCAATGAGAAACCATCTCTACAATCCATGATTCTAATCCATAGCCATTAATTCTAACAACTTTATTTTGACAATTTTAACATTCAAAAGCAAAATAAGGGATTTGTAGTATCCACATTTGGGGATTGGTTTTTTGATTAGAATGCAATTTAACCACTTTGTGGGATCTAGATTGTCTAGATTCTAGAGTATGGCAATTGATGAAATCTCAGTATAAATTAAACTAGAAAATACACGTGTCACATTGCCTATGCTGACATTATAAAAGTAGTGTTACCCATGTGTCCTGTTGGTGGATGGGAGCTAGCCGTATTATATAGAAATAAAGATTTCTCAACAGAAAAGTCTAATCAAATGAAAGATGGTCTTTATAATAACAACACACTGGCAGTTATTACATTTTTTATTTACTGGAGAATGCTACTATGCCAATATTGTTTACATGAGATTGAAAAATGATACATTAATACTTGGTTTGAATTTCTTTTTGAGAAATATAATCTCAAACAAATATTCTGATATAAAAATTTCAACACTATTTTTCAAGAAAAATATCAACATAGTCATGCTTTATGCACCAACTTCACAATTCAGAATAATACAAAAATGGTGTTTTTATCTAAATATTGAAATTAATACATTATGTAGGATGCATATATTAATAATAAATCATTTTCTAGTAAGTATATTTTACAAAGCATACTAAATAGTATACTGTGTCAGAACAATTAAATCTGTCATTTGAAAAATAAATCTTCGTTTAGGATTTTTAAAATTTCTTGACACACATAAATTATTAATTACTGCCTAAGATTTTATTAGGAGAGAGTTTAAAAAGGATTTCAATTTACCATATTACAAACTCAAGGATATCATAAGGCTTGCAATACTGATAGTCGTTGTGAGAGGTGAGATTTGAAGATGGCTCCCCAAGATTCCTGGGCCCTGATATGTGCACACCTATCCTTAATTTTCAAAAGCTAATCTTGGCACAGTTTTGAAGGGACTTTATAGATGTAATTAAAGTATCAAATCAATATGAAAATAGGAAATTAGCTGAATGGACCTGAACAAACAACTTTGGATCTTTAAATTCGTTCTAGAGGTCAGAGAAACAGTGTCAGAATCTTAAAGTGGGAAAAGAATTCAATAGGAAAAAAAATTTCCTTTTGTCTATAACAATGGAAGAAGTGGCAAGAAAAAGAATTCTGGCAGCATCCAGGAGCTGACAGTAGACAGCCACAAAAGAAACTGGGACCTCAGTCCTACAACTGCAAGTAGTTGAATTTGGCCAATCATCTGCATGAGCTCAGAATTAGATTTTTCACCAGAGCCTACAGATAAGAACGTAATCTAGCTAATACCGTGATTTCAGCTTTATGCGATGCAGAGCAGAGAACCTGACTCTGCTATGCTGGAATGCTCATTCATAGAAATTGTGATCCAATGGTGTTGTTTTCGTGTGACAAATTTGTCATAATAATGTTGCACAGCAATAGGAATAAACACAGATTCTAGTACCTGGAGGTGGGGTGCTTTTATAAGAAATAGATAAAATGTAGGAGAGGTTTTGGAATGGGGCAATAGTAGAGTCTGAAAAATTTGATAAGAATTTTGAAGAGCATGATAATAAAACATTGCCTTGAACAAATTATTCAAGAAACCACTGGAGTGAATACTCCTGAAATCCAGGAAAGAGCTACAAGTTTCTTGAGAAGATTACGTCAGCAGAAACACTGCTAGCCTGGAGTGAAAAGAGGAGTTAGAATACAAATAGAAGAGTGTTGACAGAACCCCAAATTTTACTGGCATGAAGAAGTCTGATGAAAACTACTCAGCTGAAAATGCATACTACCTTTGATGAAAAAGGAAGGGTGACTGAGAAGCAAGAAACAGAGCTAGAGAATTTAAAATAGGGATTGAGATGAACATTCGTGTATTCATACATTCATATAAATATAAGAATGAAGCTTTCCTGTATGATGTCCTCTCTAGTTATGGATTTCAGTAAATATTATAACCCTGATGAGACATGCTTTTCTTACTTATGAATTGAGACAATTTTAAGCTTGTAAGGATTAAATAAAACAGAAAACAATATACACACACACACACACATACTTATCTCCACATATATAGATGTGACCTAGTCAGAGGTGGATTTGTATTGGGCATTTAATAATCTCCTGTGGTTGATGGTATTATTGCTTATGGTTATTTTACAGAGACATTATGATGATTTAATATTTCCAAAATTGAATGAAACCTAAAAAAGCAATTTGATGAGGTATGAAGTAGAATAAGGCTATTATTAACATACCTAATGTGTCACTTTTATTAATATTCCATCAATCTCTGATATATTTAGCTTCTCTGAGAAATCTCATTAAAAATAAGAATTAAAAATGTCTTTGAGCAACTATAGCATTGTCAAAAAAACATTTTAAATACATAAAGAATTATATAATAAATGTATTTTTAAATCTAAGAAAATAAAAATAAAGTCTGATAGCATACTTCACACAAAGTACACATTCATATTAAATACTTTAATTCTTGTTCTGCTCACTTGCTCTTTATTTTTTCTTTTTGAGACAAGGTCTCATGCTGTTGCCTGGGCTAGTGTGCAGTGGCATCATCAGAGCTCACTGCAAACTCAAACTCCTGGGTTCACATGATCCTCCTGCCTCAGCTCCTGAGTAGCTGGAACAACAGGTGTGTGCTACCATGGCCAGTATTTTTTTTTAAATTATTATTATCATTATTATTTGTAGAGAAGGGGACTTGCTATTGTCCAGGCTGGTCTTGAACTCCTGGCCTCAAGAGATCCTTCTTCCTTGGCCTCCCAAAGAGCTAAGATTACAGGTGAGAGCCACCATACCCAGCTTACTTGCTCTTAAGTCAATGTAACAATTATTTTTTCAAATTCCTCCAAGTCATGCTACCGATACAGAAATATAAACAGTAAGAAATGCAAAAAAAAAAAAAAACATAAAAAGCAAACAATTGTTTAATCCAATAAGACATTCCCTGAACTATATTTTAGTAACAATATTTTTTCTTATTTTATCCCTGTTTTAATATGCAGTTTATCAAAAATTTAACTTGTGACCTGAGTTACACTTTCTGCTATCTTCATAAATAAAAGGAAAATACATGTTGTATGAAATCTGTCTGGAAAGTATCCAGCCATTGTAACTATAACGGGAATAATTTGTGAAATATCAATGTAACCTGATAGACGAGGAGAATGGACTGGAATGCGCATGCGTAAACAATGGCTTCATCACTGCGAGACGCTAGACGCCATTGGGTGGGCATGTGTATTGTGTGGCCATCATATTAAAAATGAGCGAGTAGAGGAACGAATCTGTATCAGATGTTGCATTAAGCTTAACATTCTTCCGTGGAAACTGTTCGGATAATTCAGAAGATTTTCTGGGATGATGCAATGATTGCAGAGCAAATAAAAGTGTGGCACAAATGCTTCAAAGATGGTTGAGAATCTGTTGAAAGTGATCCACATTCTGGAAGGCCTGCAACAAGCAGAACACCTGAGAATGTTGAACATGTACAGATTAGGTTAAGAAACGCTGGGAGAACTGTGTGAAGTCCCAACGTAACTACTTTGAAGGGGTCTGAGGCGTCACTGTCCTAAGTACAAAGTTTCTTGTACCTTGTATTTTCCTCAATAAATGTCTCTATTTTTCCTGTTACATGGTTAGATACTTTGTGGACAGACCCCATATATATTCTAAAAATGTATTACTGCTCCAAAATCTTTATTTGATTTTGATTATAAAATTATTATATTCATAAAAATCATTGATTTCTATATAATGTCTGAATTTATAAGTCATATATTGTCAACATATATAGATGAAATCTCCAAATTGATATCTTAGTCATTCCTTCAGGTCTGGGTCCCCTGATTATGCTAAATTATTAGTCTACTTGAAAAAATATTTTATATAAAGAATAAACAATCAGGAAACGTATATATTATATGTAATTATTTGATGCTTCAGAGAAAATTAAGAGTTTGCTGATATCATTAATAGCTGATATGCAAAAAACTGAAAATTATTCTTTCATGTAGTCATTCAATTTATATTTATTTAAGAATTAACTTTATTCTCTGTGTTAGATATGAATATATGAATAATAAATTTGAATGTCCTTGAAAGAAAAGAAGATGTTCTATCTCTTTTTCCTATAACATTATCCTTAAAATTTAATACATGACAGGTGAAGCATTTAAGTATGGGTAGAGTTTTAAAGAGTATAGATCATTCTTCCAGCAGAATTAACAACCTGGGCAAATTCCAGGAGTATGAAAACAATAACATACAATAACTCAAGTAGATCAATGTGGATGAAAAGTGAGATTTGAATGGGAGAGGAGTGAAGAATGAACGTCATGTATAGCCCCTTAAAATTTGGACTTAAGTGTTAGATTCTTGAGAGTGAATGTAGTCATGAAAAGTTTCAAATGGAATTTAAATATGCTTGGATTGGCTTTTAAAAAATATATATCCTTTTTTGATAGGGTGTCTACACAGCAGTGAAACTGTAGTCACAGGAGAATGTAAGAAACCTGTTACAAACATCTTGGTTACAAGGGACCTAGACCAGTGAGATGGAGAGAAGGCTACAGATTCCTAAGGAAGATAATAGTTAAAATATCAGAAAAAGATGAATGAATTATAAATTGAATAGTATTTCAAATGTGCTTGCGCAAAAATGTAAATGTCCCTTAATAAAATTGAATCATACAATTAAAAATGGTTAAGATGATAAATTTATGTTATGCCTATTTTACCACAGTTTTTAAAAGAAAATCACACTTGCATAGGGTAATTCACCAATAAGCCTTTTTGTAAATATCTGGGTTAGAATAGGAAAAATGATTAAAAAAACACATATCAAGTTAAATCTAGCAAAGTATCCATATTTATTTATTTATTTGATTTACCAAGGTGATCAAAGAATTAATGCCCTTGAAGAGACCATTAGGAACACCTACAAGATTTTGCATTTGGTTTACACAATTTATAATCATATTGTTTTAATTACATTTTAAGCAAATAAGATCAGGAGGAGAAATATATCGTATAACTGAATCACTTCCACTTTAACTGGTAGGAGAGACTACGTGTAACATAGGAAAAGAAATTTAACTACCAGGGTTCAGGATTTAAATACTGAATTGCATGGATGTAACCTGGGCGGAAATGTTTAAATTCTCTGAGAAGCTATCAAAATATTAAGAAGTGCATGAGGCCAGAGTTTTTTCATTCTGGAATGGAAAACATAATGGTTTTAGAAGAAGTGGGAGGATCAGTAATCAGTATAAAGTATTTCATTTATAAGTGCCTCTTTTATTTTGAAATAAATTGACAGACTCTCACTCTTTCTTAATAAGTTTTGGAAAATGATGCTTTGTTTATCTGAACTTAATTTTTCAATAAGTCAACGGTGTACTAAAATTTCTGAGCGAAAGGCTGCTCTAGCTGAAAATAGCACTATAGAGAGCAACCAGCCAGGTTGTGTCATTATGAGTTACAGCCACACGTCTATACTACCGCTGTTTCCCTACAATCACTGCAATGAATTACAGTAATACATTCTATCTTGATAAATGATCTACTCAGCTTCTGCTTAAATTAAACCGACTGCAATCCAGATGAGTGCAGCCACATATTAACACGAGGTCCACCATTTCTTGTCTCTATCTGGGTGAATTATGGAATGGTAGTGCTAGCTTTATGCATTGATTAACATTGCTGCTACAGCTTTTTCACAGATCAATGTTCAAGTGGAATGAAAAGTAGGCTCAAACATTCTGCTGCCACATTTAATGCTGTCATTATAAAAATAAATGTGTAGTGTTTGAAATCAAATCTTATAAATAACCCTAGACGTAGCCATGTCACAAAATATTAATCTTTAATTTCTTTTACAATTACTATATAAATATAATATTTGCAAATATCAGTAGAGATGCCTACAGAGTGATGACTATCTTTTTATACAACCTGTTTTGCCTATTTCTTGAGGGTCTAAGAAATACTTTCAACTTGAATGTTTTTTCATATTCTGTAATATCCCTTTTGAAGACCCAGTCCATTTTGTTTAATTTAATTTTTTGTTGGAATGCGTGAAACCCACACACGCGCACAAGTATATTTCTCAGTTGAATAGCGCTAGCACTTGGTAAAACAATGTTGTTATATTTTTCAGAAAATGAGATGCATTCACTGTATCATATTTTTGTTTTGTCCTTGGCTTTTAGGAATCTTAGAATAGGGTGAAGTGCTTAAACATTTAACCACAAAAGCCTAAACTAATTGTATCACCATTCTCCACTACTCTCTATTTTTATAGTGCAACTTTAAATATCCTTCTCAAAATCACCTTAAATCCTTACCAGAATATGTGAACATAAAGACATAATTACATGAATTATAAAGATTAATGACATTTGTAAGAAATACATGATCTCTACATACAAAAAGGTATGATTACAACTATATTCATATAATAGCAAAATAATAGCATATGTACTGGAAATTATTTTCTTACAATAAATATCCTACAGTGTATTGAATTTATATCAGATTATTTTTCTGAGGGCTTTCAAAATGTTCATAGACTAATGTAAAGTGCTAAGAAAAGAACAGGATGCAATTAAAAAGTACATAGATCCAGTGTAAATTGGGTTCAGAACTTTTTACAAAGATATTTGCTACTTCATTGCTGTTAAGGCAAATGAAACAACACCTAGTACTCACTGTGGGCCAATTATTTAATACTTTTGATTGATCAGATAAACATTCATTCTTTATTTGGGGATTAACACTAGCAAAGGGTAGTCAAAGCTGGTCCCTTGAGGAGAAAGGGGCTCAAAGTTCCCATCCCCCTGCACAAATATTCTCTTCATTTTTATATATGCAAGTAATTAACAAGCAGGTAATGGTTGCATGACATATGAAAACTTTAAATATTTTCTTGTTGCCTGACTTGAAGGAACAGAAAATGTGGGGCAGAAGGCAGTTAATATTGATATTCTTCAAGTGCTCAAGTGCATGGATATTCTTTTATCCAATCACGAAATGTGGGAATCTTTGATCATATATGACATAGCCAGTTTCCCTGTGAACAATACTTATAACTCAGTGTAGTATTCCTAATTATGAAGTAGCACTGATGCAAAAATAACACATTTGTGTGACAGTTCTTCATTTACTACCATAAAGTACTTTTTCCTTGTAAATTTTTCCCAGTTTGTGGATTTTTCTAGATCTCTTACCTACTTTCAGGTGTTTGATGGTCATTTCCTCTCTTCTGTGGTTGATGCCTCTTCTAAAACAGAATGAATTTTGACTATAAGCAAAAGAAATGTCAACTAACTTACTTAAATATGACAATAATTTTGGAGCTAGGGTGTTGCATTGGTTGTGTAGTCTGACCAGGTGTCTTTTAATTTTCTTCCTGCTTCCTATCTCATCTTTGTAAAATGGCTGAGCCAGTGACAGCCATCTCAGTAGCCCACATGGAAAAGGGAAAAGAAACAACTTGCTTTCTGGGTGAAAAGTTTCTCTCTCATTTGTGAATTCAACCTGCATATCACTGGTTGAGCAGAAGTAAAAGGCAATAAAGAAGTTTATTGGGAATTAATATTGACCAGCTGTGTCATACATTTACACTGAACCTGTACAGTGCCTGTCTACCCAAGGACCTACACATAGGACCTTGGCTTTTTTCTGAAAAAAACTAGACCGCTTCCCACCTTCTAAGATTATTCATTTATTTCCTTGGCTTATAAATCTAAGAGAAAATCTTGACTTCTCTCTTTTCTTTATCTCAACATATAATTATAAAAAAAAATGTTGACTTGATTCTACTTATAGCTTTTGAATAGATATACTCTTCTGCTTTTCAAATATCCTTATTAGTTCAGATCCATAAATCTACCCTGCATCTTAACAGTCTTGAACACATTTTTCTGCCTTAGTCTTTAAAATCTAAAACACAATTCTAATTATTGATCAAAAGGCGTGGCATTATAATATTCTTGATTGGCTTCAGCATAATATAGAAAATTCTTAGCTTGGCAAAGAAGTACTTTCTTGAACTTTGAAATATTTTAATACTAATTGGCCTGAATATTAAATTGCTACCAGTTATAATTACTACATTATTTTCAGTTTATCAAAAATGCTATTTTCCCTCCATTTGTTGTTCCTCTGCATTAAAGAACCGCTTCATATGATACAAATATTTTCATACCTTAAAAACTATGTTTATATATTATTTCTTAAACAAAACAAATGTTTCTTACTTCCCCTTACTCACCCATACTCACTACTCCAAATGTTCTTCCTGTATCTGCGCCTATTATGAATCTGCCCCTTAACTTCTCTGCTTGTGAATATATTACAAGCTTTTCAGATTTGTGCTATTGAAATTATCATATTTCTCCAGGCTTTCTAGGTTATAACTTTGGAAGTTTTTTGTTTGTTTGTTTTAATTGTGACCTTTTTTTAACATATGTATCAAGTTTAAGCTTGATCATTTGGCTTTGTCTCTTTAATTCTTTTCTTTCCTGCATCCTACATTATATAGTTTTTATTAATATTCACCTATATGGTTGCAAAGACCTTTAAAAAATTCTTACTGTGATTCAATAAAGACATATACTACTATTGACTAAATTCCAAACTTTATTCAGATTTCATTAGTTTTGCCAATGATTCTCTTTTTTTGTTCCAAGATCTACACTAGCACACATCATTGTATTTTGTCATCATGCCTCCTTAGTGTGCTGTGACCTGTGAGAGTTTTATATTTTCTTTCTTGACTTTGAATGTTTTGAGGAATAATTGTCAGGTATTTTATAGGATGTCTCTCTATTTGGGTTTAGCTGATACTTTCCTCATGATTAGTTAGACAGAGATATGGGATTTTGAAAATAATATAACAGAATTTAAGAGCTTTTCTATTATTAATAGTTTAGGATACAATTATTAACCTTGATTACCTGGCCAAGGTATAATCTGCTAGTTTTCTCCACTGTAGATTATTCACCCCCCTCTTTATACATTACACTTTATAATTTAATCAGTATTTTACACATGTATTATACACCCCCAACCCTTTGAAGAGGGGAGGTATCTGTGTAAATTATTGATTAATTGACATTTTTTCTAAAGAAAATTTGTCCCCTTCTCAGCATTTATTTATTATTCAATATTTTATTTATATCTGTATGGACTCATGGATATTTATTTCATTCTTTTGTTTATAATGGAAGATATTAATTTTGTTTTTTAAATTGTTTCGTCTTTTCCCATTAGATCTCTTTCAGTTTCACTCCTGGTTTGTTGTTATGTGTTTATTTTACATGCTCCTACCCTTTTATATTTTGAGCACTTATTTTCTAGCAATATAAGATGTTCCAAGCTTACCTTTTATTTTTCTAGATCCAGCTCTAGAATAAGCCATTTTTCCAGGGATTCCTGAAGATCAGAGAATGTTATTTTTATCAGAGAATGGAATTTAGAACACCTGGGCATACAACGTGATGTTACTACTGGTATGTCACTGCTTCTAGGCCCTCTCAGAATTGTTAGTGTGTGTGTGTGTGTGTGTGTGTGTGTGTAATATACAGATTTATTTTCAATTGAAATTTATTGTTCTATTTTTCCTATACAACACTCTTTTTATTACAGTATTTTAATTGAATATATTTATATAGTACCTAGTACGCAATGCAAGTATGTCTATTCTTCCATAATACCATAGTAGTTTTATCTTCACTATACTTCTTTTTGCAAGGATCTACTAAGCTTCTCCTGTGAACTGATTTCTGCTTACCAAATTATTTAACGTATTTTTTTAAACATAAGAACATCCTGAAGCATCAGTTTCATTTAAAGTTTCACAATTATATTTTGCTGTATTATAAATACATGCTGAGGGTACATTATAGTGCCACTTTCAGGATCATATAATGTTACAGATAATATCTGGAGTACTTTTCAGAGTTTGAATTAATTTCATCCCGGAACAGAGAAGAGATCCACATGATACTAATACCATCCAGCAGAGTATATTGCTTCATAGTAGTGTTCCAGGATTCTTCAAAATTCTATATCTGCTAATTCTCCAAATAATGTAAGATGTAATATTTAATCTCAGATGTCTTAATAAAGACTAAACAGAAAAACATTGTACAGATTCAACAAATACACTGTCTTATGACAACAAAAATCTACATTTATGTACTTGTTTAAACTTTTCAACAGTAGATAGCTAAAGGTTTTTTCAATCATGGCCACTTATACAAGTTATTTAAAAAGTGGCCCATCAGCACCAATGCCAGAATGAGTAAGTTTAAAAAAATAGGTCACATTCTTTTATATGTAAGATGCAAACCTAGTTGTTAATTCATCTGACAGCTCTAGAGATATAGTCAAAAGTTTAGTAGAGACCTTGGGGCAACTAATTAGTTTAAAGGAAAGCATCTACATGAAGATGCAGTTAGATCTGGATAGAGAGAGAAGAACAAAATTAACCCTTTTGGGAAAAAAAAAACACACACACTTGAGTGTGTCAATTATTACTAATTCATTTTAAATTATTTCCATGTGTTCTTAATTATATATTTTAAGTTTTAGTGCAAAACCATTTACAATTTGAAGATATTGTTAAAACAAAAATGATTAGATTCTAGCTAGTACCTTATGCTAAAAATTAGAGCTTAAAATTGGATTTAATATAATTTTTACAAACATTAAATTTTTTACATTTCATTTAAAATAAATCCTTTAAGATCATAAAGTTCACTTTTATACTGTAGACTTCAAAATTGGAAATACAACAAAAAGAGCAATAGTGTGACCTCTTCTAAACCCCAAATACACAGCCGAGAGATCCCTGGAATTTAAAAATAAGTTCAGCAAAGTCTCAAGTTACAAAATCAATGAAAAAAAATCAGTAGCATTCCTATTCCCCAATGACAGTCAAAATAAGAGTCAAATCAAAGACTCAATACAGTCAAAATTACTACAAAGAAGATAAAATACCTAGGACTATACTTAACCAAGGAGGTGAAGATCTCTACAAAGAGAAGTATAAAACACTGAGGAAAGAAATTGCAGATGATACAAACAAATGGAAAAATATATCATGTTCATGGTTTGGTAGAATCAACATTGTTAAAATGTCCATACTACCCAAAGTAATTTACAGATTCAATGCAATCCCTATTAAAATACACATATCATTTTTCACAGGTCTAGAAAAAATAATTTTACACTTCATATGGAATTAAGGAAGACCTTGTATAGCCAAAGCAACCTTAAGCAAAAAGAACAAATTAGGAGACATCAATTTACCAGACTTCAAGATATACCACAATGCTATCGTAACTGAAACAGTATAGGATTGGCACAAAAATAGAGACATAGATCAATGGAACAGAACAGAAAACCCAGATATAAAACCATCCAACTAATCTTTGACAAAGCAGACAACAATATACATAGGGGAAGGGAAGCCCTATTCAATAAATGGTGCTGGGAAAATTGGATAACCACATGTAGAAGAATGAAACAGGATCCATTCACCCCTCACAAAAATTAATTCAAGACAAAGGACTTAAATGTAAGACATGGAACTATAAGAATTCTAGAAGCTAGAAGAAAATGTTGGAAAAACTCTTCTATTATTGGCCTCAGCATAGAATTTATGTTTTCATTCTTAATTAAAAATCAAAACAATTCACAAGTGTTATATATATATATATATATATATATATATATATATATATTAGAAAGCAAGAAACACTTCAGCGATGGCAGCACAAAAAAAATCATAAAAATCTTTACTGTTATGAAAGTGGTAAGAATACTGGCTAAAGTTCTCAGAATGAACATTTTTACATCATTTCTGTAAATTAAGATAGGCTTGCAACAATCTGAGGACTGTTTATTCAAGGAAAAAGCTAAATCTCTGTGAGAACAGTGAACTTTTGCCATTTGTACTTGTTTGATTACCATCTCCTTCTTGTCAAATCCAAAATATGCTTGGAAACCAGCAGCCTCACCAGTAGCTGTGAAACCAAGCGGCTTTGAAGAAATCACCTGAGTGAAAAGAGTAAGTTTGAAGGCCCTCCCCCTTCAAAGCGTCTGTCCCGCAGAATTTTTACCTGCATATTTGGAAGTTCTATAAAATCTCCATTCTTAGGGCTTGTTTTTGTTAATATTTGAACTCACTCAGAACTCAGCTTTTTTTTGGAAAAATTCTATTGCTAGGAATTTTGTGGGGAGAAAAAAGCATCTCCGATTGTTTACCAATACATTTAGCCGCCTGAGGCAACAACACTATGGGGATAACAAAGAGCTGACCAAATAAAAATGAAAAGGAAAAACTAGGGAATTTGATGTTCATAGTGGATTTTGAGAAGCTCTCAAAATTCCTGGAAATCTAGAAGGCATGCACACATGCATGGTTGTATTCGCTGACTAATTCTGTGGTTGTGATAACTTTATAGAACATAACTATCACCACAAGATTTTACTGAATAATATAGCATATGTTAGAGTGTAATATATATTAATCAGTATTGAAACAGAATATGAAATGATTTATTTAAATGAGATTTTCAGGCAAGAATTCCTTGAGTGTAAGACATTTAAAATAAAGCCTATAATCTGAACAAGCCAAGTCAAAAGTGGAAGGAAGAATGTTCACGGAAGAGGGCACAGCTTGTGCCAAGTTCTAAGGTGGGAAAGAGCAGAGTGTTTGATTGTCTATCAGAAGGTCTAGGTGTCTGGACAACAGTCAATCAAGAAGGAAGTATCATCATATAAGGTAGAAATTACAAATAGAGTGACCAGGTAATCATTGTATCAAGTTCTTCAATAAATTGGAGCATCTATGTTTACACTAACATTCTTCTTTGTCTCATAGTTACATCACCAATCTGGATAAACTTCTACCAAAAATTTACATATTCCCTTTTATAGGACTGCTGAAAAAAAATGGGTATTTTCTTGTTGATTAGGCATTTAAGCCTGGTGACATCCTTTACATATAAGTCTGTGCTCAGGTGTCCCTGAACTCAGTCTCCTGCATTTAAGTATGACCTTAATCTACTTCTCAATATTTATTTAATATTTTGCATGGCATAACCAATATAAACCTCCAAAGTGCAGTTAAATTGCAAAGCATATTTAACTTTTCATCTGAGAATATTAATTAATAACATCAAGGAGTTATCACTCATTATTCTTTCCCAATAAATTCTTCAATTTTTAAAAATATCTTTTTTATTGTTTATCTCTGGAAAAGAAACAGATATTTAAATAATACTTAAGTAAAAATAATATTTACATTGAAAGTTCTAAATGTAAGCATTAAATGAAGATCTAACCTACTTTTTCATTCTTTGGTTTAGTTTTTCAGGGCAAAACTCAAAAGTATATTTGCTTCCTTTAAGTGCTTTGCTGCATGAATATTATATGGCTATCATTTGGTGGAAGGAATAGTATCTCATTGTTTCCTCAGTAGTCATATACTTTTCATGGATGTGACTTATTGAAAGACAATAAGAAAGCTCATATAAAATTGTTAAAATCAAAAAAACTTGTAGCTATTAGGAAAGAGCCAATGTCGATAGTACTAAATTAATTCACTTAAAGTCTTTCATTTAGAAACGTATGCATTATTTTTTCAGAGATAGTAACATTTACAACTACATTTTTCTCAATGGAATTTTTTGAATGTTTACTTACAGATGAAGAGGTCCAAGTATTTTAAACTCAAAACATTCATTTATTCATAAAGCAATTGATTATTGAACTCCTACTTTTAGCAGAGGACTTTGCCAAATGCTTATTGTCCTCATGTCTCTTAAATACAAGTTAAGAGAAGAATAGCGATTTAAAAATAGTCTTCATCTCTAACTGTTAAAAATCTACTGAATTTCAGCAAGCAATTGAATTGTGACATCCTTCAAGGAAATTGTCTCTCTTATCATTTTAGCCAACAGTGATTACAATCTCCTAAGATAATTTTGTAAAACCAAGTTTATATTTGTCATCCAAAGTAACACCAAGATGGCTAGATAGAAGAAAAGAGACTTCTATTGACAATATCAGCATGCAAATCGGGGTGAGATAATCTTTGGTGTGAACCAATACTATTTTCTCCAAAGAAAAAGAGAAGGTTAGAGGTTTTATGAAATGGAGAAATGTTACCTATTGCTCTTGGAGAAAGTTCATGGGCATTACCGAGGGTTTGGGGAGTTAGCAAGCACTGACTGGTAAGTAATAGAGGTGGGTAAACTTAGGGTTGTAGCAAATTATCTCAGAAGCTAGAGATAAATCCGGTTTTAGGTTACAACAAGCAGCTTCAGCAGTCAGGCTTGCAGAGAATTACATTTTTGGAGCATTATTTTGCACACTGAGTGCATAGTCCCCCTGGCTACTTGACTGTGTTTTAGTTCAGTATGATATGAATGACCTAGTTCGTATGATTAACTTTCACATATTAAATTTAGCTCTTTCAATTCTACAAAGGTATTTATAGAGTCTGTAATATATGCCAACCACCATACTTCTGCTTACATTTAAGTCTTCAAAGATAGAGATTGTGATTTAATCATTTTTATAGCCCATTTCACTTAGCAGAATGCCATTTATTGAGTAGATGATTAATAAATAGAGCAAGTCCTCAAATAATGTCATTTTGTTCAATGCATTTTGTTATAAGGTTGATGAGGGCAAAATGAAGATTCCTCCTGCCCAAGGCCACTGTCTATATGGAGTTTGCATATTCTCCCCATGTCTGTGTAGGTTTTCTCCAGACACTCTTGTTTCCTCCCGCATCTCAAAGCTGTGTACGTTAAGTTCACTGATATGTCTACATTGTGCCAGTCTGAGTGAATATGTGTGTGTGTGTGTGTGCACGCGTGCAGGTGTGTTTGTAACTGTGCCCTGCCATGGGATGGCATCTTGTACAGGGTGGGTTCCTGCCTTGTTTTCTGAGCTGTACAGATAGGCTCTGGCCACCTATGACCCTGATGTGGGATAATTGGGTAAATAATTGTCTTACTTGTATTGATTAATCTTTCTTAAATGTATGTGTACCACTCACATTTATGTCAATATTTAATATTAGAAGTGTTTTGGATCTTTATTTAGAAGTTTAGCAATGTTTTTGTGACCAGAAATATGCCACAGGACTTAACTCTTATCTATATTAATTGGACTACGGTAAAATTGGTTTGGTTATATTTACTTTAACTTAAAGTAACAGTTTTCAAGATCCTATTCATGATGTATTAAACTTACCTGTATCTATCACACATCCTGTGATCACTTTGGGGTGGAGATTTAACATTTAAATGCATTGTAATTAGGTCCTATATATAGAGCGTCCTTGACATATGTGACTCCATTTTGGAAAAAGAGTCCATTTTAAAAGGCATCATGTCTGTTAACAGGGACCAGATGTTTACACACTGCAGCAACCAGATAAGGGCATAACCCCTTACTGTCAGTCCCCACCAGGGGACTCAAAGCCATAAAAAGAGTAAGACATTTCTGGTCAGCTGTGCCATTTCTATACTGACAGTGCAGTAACTGGTCTCTGCTGCTGAAGGCGCTGCCCAAATCAAGAACCCTTCCTTGCAAAACGCTGGCAGTTCTGTTAAAGATTGACCAGATCAGTCCAGGACATGCTCCTTGTCACATCATTTTCCTTGGACTGGTTTGTTAACCCTCTTTTTTATCCCCCTTTCCTCTTGATGTTAAATGCGACTCTGTTTGATGTGAAAATTTTAATCTGTAAACATTTATATATTGATTAAGTATACTACTAAGTATGTTTTGCAATGTCAACCAACTTTGGAGTGCTTTGAGCCTGTATGTCTAAGGCTCTAAGGAGTGTAGTAAGGAGAACTTACCTTCTTGTGAGCTCCATGTAGCTCGTGGATTTTAGGATTAAAGTAATATCAATAGAAGTCTGACATTGTGGAATGACAACAACATGCATGGACCTGGCTATCTCTGACCTTGTGCCACTCATGACTTACTCCTATACATAAAAAGGTAAAATGGAGGGCATCAGTCCATGCACTGCACTTCCTCAGCAGACTGGCCAGGGCCAGTCCATTACCAGCAGTCCTTTATTAAGAAGAAACTCTTTGTGGTTTGAAGTAGCTGGCATGTCATGTCCAAGACATAAAAATAGGAGGGGGGCATGGGAGGGTTGAGGGAAGGGAGATTATATGAAGTGAGTCAGGGTTTTCCCAGACTTTGGTTCTCTCAACTCAGCCTTTGATAAAAATCTAACAATGGTTAGTAAAGGAGAGTGGGTGAAAACAAATAGGGTGTGACCTTCCTCCCATTCTGCCAGGGCCTAGAACTTTAAAATTTGGGGTTTTAGGGAAAGGAGGGTCCTTTAGTGTGTTGCAAGTGAAGGGGAAAAAAGAGGCAAAGGGAGAGCGGGGGAAGAGGAGGACATGGGCACAGCAGGCCCACGAGGAGGTCAGCTACTCCTCCCCATGGAGCCAGGTCTCTAAGATAGGGGCTGCCACAGAGGATAAGAAAATTGATAGGAGATAGAATAAAAGAATACACAGAGACTAAGGTATAGTTTATAGTTTTATATAAAAAGATCAGAATAATCACAGTGGGGAACTTAGGCAACTAGATCATATCTCCGTGCATGATCTAGCAATATGGTTAGATTCACATAGGTTTTTATAATCACAGGTCTCAATTACTAGTTGTCTGGGGTACACATTTGCATATCAGGGAATGCAGTTGCTAGGGGAACAGGATTACACAAGTAGTGGGGTAGCTAGGGTCAAAAGTCCTCTCAAAGGGCTACTAACGAGTCTTTATCTAGGTGAACAAACAGGTACAAAGTCTTTCAGGGGCTAGCTTCTAAGTTCTAAGAGGTAGTCATCAATTAACAGAAGTATAATAAAGGAGGTATAGTGACTCTACATTTCTTTGATGTAGTCATTGTGGATTTTAAGGTAAACAGCCAGTCAAGAGTGAACAGGAAGCCTGAATTTCTACAAACAGGTTGTTTATGACACAGAGGCATGTCTCAGAGCAAAGTATACTCATTGTCTCCAGCTCCCATCTTGTGGACTAGATATTTACATTGCTGTCCCTTTGAAGGCACAGGAAAGCCCACAGTGAGATAACCAGGGAGTCCCTTGGATTGCTTCCCTACCGGAGATTTGAGAGCTCTCCCATGATAACAGCCTCTGATAAGTGAACCATTGAGTTCGTACATTCTTTCAGGGCAAAACCCTGCAAACTCCTGTTCCTGTCTTTAGTATAGCAATATTGGGCAATACAATAAAATAATGATCTTATGAGCCACATTTCATTAATTCCTCAATCATATTTCCCAACAACAGGGGTTTTAGACTTCTACTTCAGTTCTCAATGTTAAGTGAGGGCATACAGTATATGTTTTTATTAAAAATGAATTTACTTGTCTGTCTTCCAGATATTGAATTAAAAATCAGAGAAAATAAATTTGAAATGTAATGTTCTCTTATTTAAGTTTTCACATGAAAACTCTTGTTTTTCTTTAAATAAGTAAATAGTATAATTATATTATCAGTTTTATCTATTAAGAGGACTTTCTCAAGAAATATGATTGTTTCATAATATCAGAGCAACTTAAAACTCTTTAGTAGATCATTGAGTTGGGTTTCAAAAACATCTAAGGTAGTGTTAGTGATGGAATTTTATTAAAATGTCAAATATTCTTGGCTTAAAATATCCAGGGAATAAGTAAAAGCAATAAATCTACTTAAATGCCAAGTATATGGATATCACAATTATCATAAATAATAATAATAATGGAGGAATACTCTCATATACAGTTTCCCCCTTGGCTTATGATATATTAAAATGTTCATATCTTCTGACCACATTCAGAATGGAATATATGATTTTATATTTATATTTATATTCTTATAATAAATTTAAGAGAATTGGATTTGTGAGATCTGAATTATGTGGGCAACATAGTTCCCAAACAATTTTGATCTCAAACACAGTGGAGTGGAGAGCGTATATGATTTCAACACATACACATTGTAGTTCTTAAAATTGTGAGTTTGTGTATATGTGTGACTATATTAATATATGTTTGGAGAACTTAATAGTTCATTTTAAACACTTCTGTATGTATTATATGGTTATAATTTTTAATGATGTAAACAATGTTCAAGAAGATAGATTATTTTGAAAGTATCTATTAAAAATTATACAAGTAAAGTTGGCTGCTTTGGGAGGTATGAAGTTGCCTGTCATTGGAGATATGCAAACGAATAGCCACGAGGAACATGGTGGACATGTTAAAGAATAGTGTCAAGGAACAAACGAACTTTTGAACCATACTGACTTTTAAATCCCATCAAAGCAATAACATAATGTCATTTTCTATGTAATCCATTTTCATGGCCTTGATAAAGATCCTGCTTCTGCTAGTATCTTCAAAGGTCTCTCTCCATGGAATGACATTTCTGTTAGGAATTCATGTTATAATTCATTAAATATTTTATTTTGGCAATGATAACATTTTGCAGTTGTTTCTGTACATGTATTATTAACCTTTTAGATCAGATGTTTTGTGAAATACAAAAGCCCTCATATACTCCCTAAATCTCTATTCAAGGATTTTTGCAGAATATACTTTCAATAAATGTTATTTGTAGTAATATGTGCCTCATTCATGATTTCATTGTTATTAAAGAAATAACGTGGCAATCTATCAATATTTTCAACCACTTGCAAAATTGAAATAAATAATGTCAAATTATACCAAAGCTAAATTATATTATGACAATTGCATGAGTATTTTATATTGCTTACATTCTGCTTCCATTTATTTATATCCTACTTTCTAAAATTTGAATTTCCTATATTTTAATAGCTCAGGAATGCACATCAATGTAAGTAGTACACATACTTAAAATAATAAACTTTTTTTCCAAATATGATTTTGAATTTATGTGTAGAATCATGTTTGCTTATTCATTTTTAGTAGTAGGGAAGGCAGAAATGCATTTCAGGCATAACATCTGATTTGTTCCAATTATCTTATGGACCTATTAGAACAGATCACGGCAAAGTGATATAAGATAGTTGGATAGTATTAGAAACCCTGAGAGCTAAATAATAAAATAAAGATAATTCATAAAGTGGTTCAGAATAAGCCACTGTGAACAGATTAGAATAAAGCATGATGTGATAGGGGGAAGAAATCAGAAAACCTGGATTTAATGATAAAATAATGAAAATTCCTAAAATGATTGAGAAAGGAAAGAAAGTCCAAGGTCAATCAATATAGTATCTTTCCTTAGCTAATTGATTAATTCACAGGGATAATAGATGTGAAATTTTAATCCATCTATCTTACTATTTTTCTAGAGGGAAGAAAATTAAAACAATTTCCTACTTCTATATGATAATAAAATTTATGTCAAATGTAATTTCCTTTTTTCTATACAAGTGGATTAGAATTGCCTAAATTGATATGTAGGATGCTGGCATTTGACACACAGGATTCAGCTTTGAAGAATAAGGACAAATAAGCTCTCCAACAGTGATAATAAATATTGACATAAAACCTCAGTGGAGTGATCTTTCAAATATATGTAGGGGAATTACCTAAAATTTCCAAGAGAAAGAAAATCATATAACGCTAAATCAGTATGCAAATAAGGAGGTTGTATTTTAGCAACTTTAAATTTACCATCATAAGATATGAGTAGTTGTCAAAATTAAATAAAATCACATTAATGGCAAGTATAAAAATGTTAATGCAGCAATAAAAATACTGAATGTTTGATGGTGAGTACATGTGGTGCTTGTTTTTCCATTCTTGTGCTACTTCACTTAGTAGAATGGCTTCTAGCTCTATCCAGGATAGTACAAGGTGTGCTATATCACCATTGATTTTTGTGGCTGAGTAGAACTCCATGGTATACACATACCACATTTCATTAATCCAGTCATGTATTGATGGGTACTTGGGTTGTTTCCACATCTCTGCAACTGTGAATTGTGCTGCTAGAAACATTCTAGTGCAGATGTCTTTTTTATAGAATGTCTTTTGTTCTTAGGGGTAGATGCCCAGTAATGGGATTTCCGGATCACATGGTGGTTCTACTTGTACTACTTAAGTGCACATATAGTAATAGCATTCATTGGGTGTTGGGCATATGGGAGGGGAAGAAGGGGATGGGTATATACACACTTGATGAGTGTGGTGTGCACTCACATGGACATGCTTGAAGCTCTGACTTGGGTGGGGCAAAGGCAATATATGTAACCTAAACATTTGTACCCCTGTAATATGCTGAAATAAAAAAAAATTAAAAATATACTAAACGTTTAAAGTTAATTAAGTATTCATTATAGACTAAATAAATTGACAACATAATATTTATTTTATTCAGTGTTCTCAATAAGGGATCACTTTTACTTGTGTATCTAAATTCTATTTGATAATTGAAAACATAAAAATCAGAAAAAAATCAACGCTATATAACCTCTTTTATGGAGAAATGAGGTTTGACCAGGATGTTTTTAAACTTATTTTTTTACATAGCAATGTCCAATTTCATCTACTACTAGTGTGTAAAGAGTTCAATATATTTGTGACTTGACAGGACTTCGGCATGTGAGAGTCATCATTTCAAATTGCACCGTGGTATTATAACTCACCATTAACTATTTTAGTAGTAACAACATATTTAATTATTGTGACTATGTATTAGGTAAAATAAAGTATGACTTTATTTACACTACAAAACTTTATAGCAATGTATTTCAATTTAAAATAAAATAATCATTTTGTTGATATTAAAATACTGTCTAAACATAGTTTTGAAAATCAAAAGGTGCTAAAAGGTTGTAATAGAAAGGAGAATTACTCATCTTATAATTCCACTACTCCAATAGCTCTTATTTGAGAAATTAAATATTTACTTAAGTAATATCTTTCATAATAAATACATAAATAATTTAATAAAAACTTTTCTTGATTACTTTTGATTGTATGCATTACTATTGCATTCTTTTCATGGTATATGAGTTGGCTTCCTCAAAGATACCCCATTTCATCCTCCTCCTTCTCCATTATCCCTAGATTTTGGTATAACCAATAGTCAGTGTCTATATTGTATTGTTTATGAACCTACTGTTCAAGTAGTAAGCTACATCTCACTTTTTCATTCCTCATTTTTTAAAATTAAATTCCAGAACCTACACCATGTAGTTAAAAAGAGAACATTTATTTAATAAGAGAATTAGAAAGGAGTTGAAAGAGTTGAAGTGCCAAAGAGCAGACAGGAGACAGGGAAACTCATACACAGTCACACTGTGGGTGGGTGGGTGTGAGAGAGAGAGAGAGAGAGAGAGAGAGAGAGAGAGAGAGAGAGAGAGAGAGAGATTAAAGTGGGTTACCAGAACCTAGAAATCAGGGTGACTTTGAGGACACTAAAACTACAGTAAGTCCTGACTATCAGAAACTATGACACACAAAAATGGAGATGGCTGGCAAAAATTAGAAACATGAAAGAAATGCAGCCACAGATGGGAAAGCCAGTCTTAGCAGTGAAGGAAGTGTATATACACAGTGGCTTCTCTCCTTTTTGGGTCCTCTATTTCCTGTCATTGCTTTCCAGTGACCACCTACTGAACCTCATTTCCCAAGGAAGCCTGGAAATGTGGTCTGCTCAAATCAGCCCCTTGAGGCACAGAGCTAAGCAGAGAAAAAGTGGGACTAGATCATAGAGCAACAAATGACAAGCACAATAATTTTCATGTATTGTACAATAAACATCTTGATATCCCTGTCACAGATTTATTAATAATAAGCTCCATACCCTGGTAAAATTGGTGCCTTGTTTTATATTGTCCTACAGACGTCCTTGCTAGTCAGCCATACTTTTTTCCTAAACTGTGAACTTTCTTCTTCACCCTGAAACTGAGCTCTCATCCTATCATTTCTCAAGATTACTTTCTTCTGATAAACACATTGTTTCTGAGATCTCAGGGCGTTATACTTCATTAATTGATTCTATCATTTGTTGAGGAACAACCTCAACCAGCTATTAAGGTACATGATCTGTCTGTATAGTTCTCTATTTTATTCTTATATATGGTGGTTTTTCTGGGCATGAAATTGTAGGTAGCAAATATTTTCCCTTAGAATTTTTAAAACATGGTTCACTGTTTTTAATAGTCAGTGTTGCTGTACAGAAATGTGATGCCGTTCTGACTTCATTGCACATCTTTCACTTTTTCTTCTTTGTAGTGGACACCGGCTCATCTCTCAGCCATGTTTAAACAAAGCAGTTCTTGGAACACCTGTTCTCACACGGATTGTTTCTTGTTGATCGGCCTCAAGACATCTTGTGACTTGCAAACAAGCCAAGGTGCCTTGACCCGCAAACGGGAAAGGGCAAAGGAGGAGACGCACTCGTTAACTCCCTGAGGCAGAGCGGTGAGAACTAGTCCATGTTGAGACGAAAACATTCTGGGAACAGAAAATAGCGGTGGGAAAAGTTGGGGTAGACTGGGACAGATGCCAAAAGAACAGTGTTAAAAATAAAGCCGCTGCAAGCAGGGGCTGCTGCAGTCTTGTATCGTCTCTGTGTGTCTGTCGTTTGTTGTCTGTCTTCTGTGTT
>CAUYRT010047049.1:0-44330 GCA_963574885.1 Lepilemur ruficaudatus
CAAGAAGCATTTGGGGAGTCATAGTTGGCCAATTAGGTAGTGGCAGGATATGCATATGAGGTATCCCAAAATGAGCAATCAGGGCTTGACAGGGCAGGGAGGAGAGCTCTCCTCCAATTAGGGTGAGGTAGCATTAGAATGCTGCAATTTTCAGATAAATGGAGGGAGGTTTAGTCACTTCGGAGAAACTGAGATTTATCACTTTGGGGCAGCGCAGGAGAAACTGAGATTTATCACTTTGGGGCAACCGAAGCTATCTGTGGAATGAGACTTAGCCATAGCTACGGGGGAAGGGCAAAAAGAAATAATGCTCAGGCAGTCAAGACAAAGGTTATGGCCAGGCCTTGTGGCGCCGGGCAGGTTATGGCCGGACCTCATGGCTCCGGACAGTTGCCCAGACTGGTCTTGAACTCCTGGCCTGAAGCAATCCCCCTGTCTTGTTCTCCCTAAGTGCTAGGATTACAAGCTTGAGCCACCTCACCCAGCTGAGATGTAATTGTTTTAAAAACATATTTTCCATCCACAGTTGGTTGAATCCACAGATATGGAACCCATGTTATGGAGAGCCCAACTGTGTTTTATTTTTGACCTTCTTTTATGGAAATGTTCAAACATACCCAAGTAAAATGAATAGGATCATGAGCCCTCATGTCCCTGGTGCCAGCTTCAAAAGTTACCAACAGCTGCCTAGGTTTTTTTCTCTTTATTTTCTCCATCCCCAATCCTGGTTTATTTTAAAGTAAATCTCAGTATATCATTTCATCCTTAAAATACTTTAGTATGTACCTCTAAGAGATAAGAACTCCTTTGGTTAATATAACCATACAGATTAACAGTACAGTTGTGCGGCACTTAACGACAGGGATAAGTTCTGTGAAATGTATCATTGGGCAATATGTTATGGGAACATCATAGAGTGTACTCACACAAACCTAGCTGGTACAACCTACTGCACCTAAGCTATATGATATAGCCTATTGCTCCTAAGCTACAAACCTGTACCGCATGTTACGGTACTGAATACTGTAGGCAACTGTAACACAATGGTAACTATTTATGTATCTAAGCATATCTAAACACAGAAAAGGTGCAGTGAAAATACAGTATAAAAGATAAAAAATGGTACACCTCTAAAGGACGTTTACCATGAATGGAGCTTGTAGAACTGGAAGTTGCTCTGGGTGAGTCAATGAGTGAGTGGTGAGTGAAGGCCTAGGATATTACTGTGTGCTTAAGGTACACTAAATTTATAAAAAATATTTTTCTTCAATAATAAATTAAGCTTCCTTACTGTAAATTTTTTACTTTATTAACTTTTTACTTTTTAAAAAACTTTTTGACTCTTATATTAACATTTAGTTTAAAACATAAAAACATCATACAGCTCTACAAAAATATTTTTTCTTTATATCCTTACTATAAACTTTTTTCTATTTTTAATTTTTTTTATTTTTTAATCTTTTTTTGTTAAAAATGAAGACACAAATGCACATGTTAGCCTAGGTCTACACAGGATCAAGATCATCAATATCACTGTTTTCCACCTCCACATCTTACTTATCCCATTGGAAGGTCTTCAGGGATAATAACATCCATGGAGCTGTCATCTCCTATGATAACCATGCTTTCTTCTGGAATACCTCCTGAAGGACTTGCCTGAGGCTGTTTTACGGTTAACTTTTTTTTATATAAGTAGAAGACATACACTTTAAAAGAATGATTGAAGTATAATGCAGGAAATACATAACCCAGTAATATAAGCATTTATTATCAAGTTTTATATATCGTATGTAACTATGTGTGTTAGACTTTTATATGAATGGCAGCCCAGAAGGTTTGTTTACACCAGCATTATCACAAACACTTGAGGAATGGGTTGTACTGTGACATTGTGACAGCTAGGACGTGACTAGGTTATAGGAATTTCACAGATCCATTGTAATCTTATGGGACCACATCATATATATGGTCCATTATTGACCAAAATGTCATTATGCAGTGCATGACTGTAATTCCTTGTATAATCTAATAAGGTTACTTATAATTTTAAGAGTGCAAATGTGATTTTTTTTTTCTTTTTAAATAAATCCTATTCTAGATAAAGGTTCCTTCATTCTCTGAGACTCTGTCTGCTTTGAATGTGGTACAGGTGGCTGGTGGTTCCAAAAGTTTGTTTGCAGGTATGATTAATATTTAAAAAATTTTCAATTATACTTAAAATCAAAAAAAAAATAAAATAAAATAGTTTTTATGTTGTGGAAAGTCAGTCCTCCACTGGCTCTTCTTTGCAGTGACTGTGGAAGGGAAGGTATACGCCTGTGGAGAAGCCACAAACGGCCGGTTGGGGCTAGGCCTCTCCAGCGGGACAGTGCCCATCCCGCGGCAGATCACAGCACTCAGCAGCTACGTGGTCAAGAAGGTGGCTGTCCACTCAGGTACACATCCAGTGTCAGCAGTCATGTGCAAAGAGCTATGTCACTCCTACTCTGAAAATAACTAGGGCCCTTGAATAATTTTCTCTAAGATGTTGCATTCTTTTTAAAGTTTTTCCTTAATTAATAGGAATACAAATTGGATAATATAAATCTCTGGTGATCTAGAATTTAATTATTGCTACTAAGTGAGGTTTTTTGGAGAATGGCAATTGGTATTTCAGGCATATGGGTGTACCACTCAAAGGATGGGTTTTTTTGTCTTGGAGCCATGGTTTCAGGTCCCTCGAATCTGTGAAATCATAAAGTTCTGTGCTTAAATAGGTGTTGTTTTTCTGGGGAAGAGTCTGTAACTTGTATCAGATTTTGAAAAGTGTCTGTGAACCCCAGTAAAGAGAAAGAATCTTTAAAAGAAAACACACTCCTTCAATTCAGGGAGCCTTAATTGAATGTTGTTTTGAAGCAATGTGTTAGGCCTCTGAGAAATGGAACTGAATTACATACAAAGCTCAATTCATGCCTGTACTGAATGGTGTTAGATGTAACCCTGCATAACAGGAAATCCAAATGATAGTGGCTTAAGCCAGATAGAATTTTACTTTTTTCCTATATAAAATTCTAGGGTGGAGTGGTGGTCAGGGCCCATCTGGCAGCTCTTGTGTCCATGAGGAGTGCTAGCTTTTTCTGTGCAACTTTATGTTAAGCTGGCCCTACAGTTCTAGCCCTCAGGCCCCAGGCCTAGGCCTGGAGGGAGAGATGAGCCCCAGACGCATGCCCTGCAGCCCGCACATCCTCTCTCCAGAGCCTTCTGAAGTCCCACTGACTTCTGTCAAATCTAGGTTGCCATCTCCTGTGTGCAGGGGAGGCTGGGAAGTGTGTTTTTTAGCCGAGCACATTGTTGCCCCTGATAACATAGGAACTCTGTGGGCAAGGAAGAAGGGAGAGTGAATGTTGTGGGGACTAGGAGCCCAGTTTGCTACACTATTCTCAGAGCCCAGGAGCCAGCAGGGACTTGGCTATACGAGAGGGCATGCCTTTAATCCTTAGGTGTGCTGTATAGACTGGGAGAATATTCCATAGTGGGAATGAGCATGAGCTGGTGTGTTTTGGGAAGAGTTAAGAATAAGACGTTAATTGCAAATGATTAAATAATTCCACCATTGGAGTACATTTCTCAAAATCTTAAATTGCACTATATTTACAATTTGCCTAATCACAAACTATTTTTACTTTTTCCATGTAAATTTTGATATTTTATGTATTAATAACAACAGGCATCCCATTAATAATCAGCATTATTTTGCCTCTTCTTTGCAAATTCTTTCTAGAGTTAAAATTTGTAGTTTGATGAAAGGTCACTTATTTGGCATAATATGTCACCTAGAAAGCTTTCATAATAACTGAAATGTTGATCCCACTTACTCATTTATCCAACACACACTCATTGAGTATGTGCTACAGGTCAGGCAGAATAAGTAGTTATGCTGTGGACTTTTTGTACACCGCCCTTTGGCAGCCCAAGTCTGTGTGAATGTTGCAGGTGGCCGGCACGCTACAGCTTTAACTGTCGATGGAAAAGTGTTTTCGTGGGGTGAAGGTGATGATGGAAAACTTGGACACTTCAGCAGAATGTAAGGATATTTTCTTCAGTCTTATTTGCTAATAAATTGTTACCAATAATAATAGCAAATGCCTTTTGGTAGCTATTTTGCAGAAAATTAAAATAGGATAGGTTATTTATGGAAATAGATTTAAAATTTTTTTTTTTAAATATGGATTATGTGATTTGGCCTTGCATATTCTCCTTTAAGGTTTGATTGTGAAATTGATCTACAGATCTTGTGTTAACTATGTGTGGATCAGTGTAGATGCCTTTTTTTTAACCTCTTCTGTAAAAAAGAATGGGTTGGATATAGGGAGTTGAATTCATCTTGTTTTAGGAACTGTGACAAGCCAAGGCTGATAGAGGCCCTGAAAACCAAGCGTATCCGGGATATCGCCTGCGGGAGCTCGCATAGCGCGGCTCTCACATCCAGTGGTGAACTGTACACCTGGGGCCTCGGAGAGTACGGCCGCTTGGGACATGGGGATAACACGACACAGCTGAAGCCCAAAATGGTGATTATACACATTTTTGTTGCTTGCAGAAAACTTACCATCTGATGATTTCAAGAGAAGATAAGTTTGAATCTAGGAAAGTTCATAAAAGACATATGCATTATTGGCTTTCAGTCTGTGGAAAAAATTTCCTTTGCTTTCTCAGTGCCTGTGCTTGATTTTGTTTTTAAATTTGTAATTGAGTAGGTGAAAGTCCTTCTTGGTCATAGAGTAATCCAGGTTGCGTGTGGAAGTAGAGATGCACAGACCCTGGCTCTGACTGATGAAGGTGAGTCCTGTCACAATTCTAAATTTCTGGGTGGGTGGAAATGTTATGAAGTGCTGGCCTGAAGTATGTATTTTTTAAACCTAGGTTTGGTATTTTCCTGGGGTGATGGTGACTTCGGAAAATTGGGCCGGGGAGGAAGTGAAGGCTGTAACGTTCCCCAGAACATTGAGAGACTAAATGGACAGGGTGTATGCCAGATTGAGTGTGGAGCTCAGTTCTCCCTGGCTCTCACCAAGTCGGGAGTGGTGTGGACATGGTACGTCAACTTCCTCAGTGTCACTGCAAATCTGTGCTTGTACAGGAGTGTGCGGGGAGCCTCAGCCCCACCATCTGTTTATAACATGATCATAAGCTATGATATTCTTACTCCTAGGCATCTTTGTCCTTTATTTATGTTGAGTTGGGATTAGTGATACTATTACAAGAAGAAATTTCTCATTATAACTGGGTCATTTTAGCATACTAGAGAAATTTTAGCCCACCTGTGTTTCCTGTTTGGGTGAGGTTTTTGTAAAGGGCTTTTTCCACTTTCTTACCATTCCAGAAGCCTAGGGATAAAATGAGAGCAAAACAGATTTCTGAATCCTTTGATCCTGGAAAAATTCACATATATTTCTTGTAAAAGCTTATTTTATTAAAATGCAAAGGAGTGAGTGCCCAGACCGACCTTGGATGGCGTGTCAGGGCTTTGTGCCAGTATCATGACCGTAGGCAGCCTGGGAAAGACATACATCAGATGGGGCTTTGGAGGGGTGTGTCTTCTTGTGTGTCTTGTTTTCAGTCTTTTTTTATGAAAACCCACAACAGTAACTTAAATGTTATAAAACACATATTACAGTATTAAGGATTTTGCTAGCAGAATTAATGAGTTAATTTGAATTATTGGTGAACCATTTTAGAATGTAAGTTCAAAGACCTTGGGTGCTGTATATGATGCTATCATTGAGCTGGCTCTGAAAGATGTGAGAGGGTGTTTTCTTGTGTAGCATTGCCAGACTATAACCATAATGAGTAACACTTGCACTGTTGACCTCCTCTCAGGGGGAAGGGCGATTACTTCAGGCTGGGCCACGGCTCTGATGTGCACGTGCGGAAGCCGCAGGTGGTCGAAGGGCTGAGAGGGAAGAAGATCGTGCACGTGGCTGTAGGGGCTCTGCACTGCCTGGCAGTCACGGACTCGGGGCAGGTGAGGCTGCAAGTGGCCTGGGAGTGGCACCATCCTGAAGTGGCACCATCCTGAAGCACAGGACATAGCCCTTGTCTTGGTGAAATTGGGGCTCTTGATGAAATGAACCTTACTACTTGAAGAACCATGAGGGCTGGGCAGTGTTTGTTTTGTTCACTGGTGTATCTGCCCTCAGCAGCGCTGGTTTGGGTGGGGCCCTTGGAGAAGAGTTGCGCCTGCTCTAAAGTCCACATGGAAATGTGAAAAGATTTTTATCGTTGCAGGCACTCTTACTGCTGAGGTACCAGCAAGGTTTTACTTTAGAGATTTGATAGCTGATGGGGAGCGATACATACTTCATTTTAGAAGTAAAGTTAATGCTCGACAAATATTACTCATTCTTTTGCTTTGAGAGGCATATACCGTGACTGGTTCATGGGTGTTATTTTTTTAAATTTATTTACAAAAACAAAATCAGCATATTGCTTTTTAATCAAAATGAATTATACTGTATAATTCTATCAAGCAAAGAAGCAAATTACTTGAAAAGTGTTTGAATCATTTTTCTTTGCAAAAGAAAGGGGAAAAAAATATTGTGCTCAATTTAACACGGGACCATCCTTGCATCCTGTAACAAAACAGAGTAGATGAATTAATTGGATTAACATTAAGCAGATACTCATTTATAGCCATTGGTAAGTGAAAGGGTGGAAATTTACTAGGTGCTCCCAGTGGGTGGAGAAGGATTTGTCAGACAAGGTTTAGGATATACAAAAGTACTATTTATTTTCCTGAGAAAGAAAGAAAGAGAGAAAGAGGAAATGGCCATGGCACACAGAGGAAGGGAGGAAGTGCTGGGCAGCTGAGGGAAAAGCTGTTTGGAGTTTTAAAGGGTAAAAATGGCTTTTTTCCCCCTCTGCTTCAGCAGGCTGGTAAGAGAAGCAGCGGGGAAGTTGTTGCAAGTGTTCTTTATTTTCTCTCTTTTCTCAGTGAGACCAGCTTATCTGAGTCCTTGAAATCTGGTTTTTGGCAGGAACTGAGGCAGAGAGTGGGAAAGGGGAGTTCACACCCCTGCTGTCCACTTGGGGGTCTTCGAGGCTGAGAAAGAACTCTTAGGGATAACAAGTTAGGCCACAGGTGTTTAATTAAAACAAAGGGCAGTTGTGCTGTGAGTTTATTTCTCTTTCTATTTGATAATTTATTTTCCTCTGTTAGGTAGGTTATTAGTAAGGCCACCTTTCAGTAAGCATTTTCATGGTTAAATTTTCTTCCAAATTGTAAGTACACTGATGTCATTTTGTAAGACTGTGAAATGGTTTGTTTTCATCTTTAAGAGCTCAATTCTTCCAAGTACCACAGCATATACTTTAAGCATTTTGAAGTAAATTTAAAGAAAATGTCTTGAAATGTTGGAAAACCGTTAAGTTTTTTTTTTTTCCTCCTAAACAGGTGTATGCTTGGGGTGACAATGACCACGGCCAGCAGGGCAATGGCACAACCACGGTGAATAGAAAGCCCACACTCGTACAAGGCTTAGAAGGCCAGAAGATCACGCGAGTAGCTTGTGGGTCATCACACAGTGTGGCATGGACAACTGTCGATGTGGCCACGCCCTCTGTGCATGAGCCTGTCCTCTTCCAGACTGCAAGAGACCCTTTAGGTGCTTCCTATTTAGGTAATACAAATTTGTATCTTCTCTGCGATCCTTCTGTAGGTTACAGCAACGTAATAGATTTGTTTAGTAGTGCCAGTAGATTGGAAGTTGTGTGTTAAGTACATTATGAATTTAAAACACAAAAGAATTATGGTGTGCTCTCGTGCAATGTATACATGCCAGAAGGAAAATTTTAGAAGAAAGTATGTTGTTAATTTATTGTATTTAAGATCAGGTAAACTCATGGCAGTGCAAATAGAAGTTTCCTAATAAATACTTGAGAGATGTAGGTACTGTGCTGGGCTACTTTGTATTTTTTAACAGCTTTCTTCAGATATAACTGACAAACAATAAACTGCACCTATTAAAGTGTACATTTTGATCAACGTTGACTCCTGTCTTCTCCACTCCAGTCTAAATTGCTCAGTCTCGTGTATAGCTCTTTTCATGTCACATTATATGTATAACCTTTTGAGTTTGACTTTTCCCACTCAGCATAATCCTCTAGGGATTCATGCAAGTTGTTCCTTTTTATTACCAAGTAGTATTCCATCATTTAACTATTTGCCCACTGAAGGACATTTAGATTACTTGTAGTGTTTGACTGTTATAAATAAACTTGCCGTGTCATTCAGATACAGGTTTTTATGTGAAAATAAATATTTATTTCTCTGGTATACATGCCCAAGAGTGATTGTTGGGTCCTGTGTTTGATGGGAACTTGCCCGGAGTTACTGAGCCATTTTGCGTTCTCATTAGTAGTGGGTGAGTGATCCAGGTTTTCCCTTATCCTCACCACTGTTTTTTGTTTTAGCCATTCTGATAGATGTGTCATGAGATATCTCATGTGGTTTTAATTTGTATTTTCCTTATGGCTAATTGTGTTAAACATCTTTTTATGTGCTTATTTACCACCCATATCTCCTCTTTGATAAAATATGTCTTCGTGGCATTTTCTAAGTGGGCTTTTTTTTAACTGTTAAGTTTATAGAGTTCTTTATGTATTCTAGATGCTTCCAGTTCTCTGTCAGATAAATGTTATACAAATGTTTTCTTCTTCTTCATAGCTTGTTTTTTCATCCTCTTTCACGGAACAAACTTTTTAAAATTTTAATAAAGTCTCATTTATCAGTTTTTTCTTTAATGGATTGTACTTTTGATCTCAAGTGTGAGGATGCTTTTACCTAGTCCTAGATCCTAAGGATTATGTCCTATGCTTTTTACCAGAAGATTTTTAGTTTTGTGTTTTGTACTTAAGTCATGATCCATTTTTATTTAATTTTGTATTAGGTGAGAGATTTTGGGTTGAGGTTTGGTGTTTTTGCCTACAGGTGTCTGGTTATCCCAGACGACTCTTGCAAGGTCGTTCTTCCTCTACCGAATGGCTTTTGCACATTTGTCAGAAATCACCTGGGCATATTTGAGTGGTTTTGTTTCTAGGTTCTCTATTTTATTTTGTTGGTTTTTATGCCAGTACCACACCGTCTTGATTATGCTAATGTTATAATAAATTTTGAAATTGGGTAGACTCTTTCCTCCCCCGTTCTTATTTTTCTATTTCTGTTCTAGTTTATTTGCTTAAAATTTATATAGTTACATATAAAGTTTAGAATAATCTTGTTGATACCTATAAAAACTCTTGTTGGACTGATAGAAATTATATTAAATTTGCTTATCAGTTTGGGTGGGTTGACATGGACACCCATCGTAGCTCTGCCCAGCTCCCTCCCTCTGCTGAGGCCTGGGAACTCTCCGGGCAGTGATCTGGGGTGTGGGTCTGGTTAGACTTTGTTGGTGAACATCTTCTCTCTCTATTGTTTTGGATTCTTTTTTGTCTTGCCTCCCAGGGGTAAGTAAATACAGGTAGCTATTATAGCATTGTCATAGCTTATATGTATATAACATAAATTGTTGTAATTGCATTTTGTGAAAGTATCTACATCTTTTTGTAGTTACAATGAAACTTTGATGACAATAGCTGCTATATGGAAGTATAGATAAGTGGGTTTTTTTGTTTTTTTTTTGAGACAGCGTCTCCCTGTATTGCCCTGGCTAGAGTGCCGTGGCGTCAGCCTAGCTCACAACAACCTCAAACTCCTGGGCTCAAGCAATCCTCCTGCCTCAGCCTCCCGAGCAGCTGGTACTACAGGCACATGCCACCATGCCCGGCTAATTTTTTCTATATATTTTAGTTGGCCAATTAATTTCTTTCTATTTTTAGTAGAGACGGGATCTCGCTCTTACTCAGGCTGGTCTCAAACTCCTGAACTCAAACGATCCACCCGCCTTGGCCTCCCGGAGTGCTAGGATTACAGGCGTGAGCCACTGCGCACGGCCTGATAAGTGGGTTTTTAAAAAAACTTTGAAAGACCATTAATGAGCCTAATATATACTCTGTGAAATAGCAAAATGCAGATTGCAGTATGTTTTGAAACTAACCTAAAAGGCCAAACTTTACAGAAATAGGGCAAACTGTGATCTTAAAAACAGATTCCAAATTTTATTTTCCTTTTTTAGGCGTGCCTTCAGATGCCGATTCTTCTGCTGCTAGTAATAAAATAAGTGGTACAAGTAATTCTAAGCCAAATCGCCCTTCTCTTGCCAAGATTCTCCTGTCGTTGGATGGAAATCTGGCCAAACAGCAGGCCTTATCGCATATCCTTACAGCACTGCAAATCATGTATGCCAGGTAGGCTGGTGTGCTGAGTTCTGAAATTCTGAAATTATGTATGCTTTGGGTTTTTGTAATTTTTTGGTTGATCAAATGTCTACAAGAATGTTGTGTTATTGTCTTTAAATGCTGTGTTTTGTAAGTCACATATCCTTTGATAGTGATTTGATGGTATCTTTGAGCTTGTTTTAATGGGGCATTGAAATATAAATCAGTAAACCAAGTTGAACATTTTCGTTATTCTTTTTGGTCATTAAACTCTAAGCATTAGTATTTGGGGAAGAGAGGAAGAATTATTTCGTACTAAATTTACAGTGATGTAAGACAACTTAACATCTCCTTCACTGCCTGGATAAGGCATGGTTTGATAGTACAGTCTTTTGCAGTATTTTGCTACTGTTTTCTCACAGCCTAAGTGAGTTGCTCATCTATTAACATACCATGGGAGTGGACACCCAACAGGTACACTTACATAGGCACATTAGTTTCAGAACAAAGCCTGAATCCATTGTTGAGAGGACGTTTAGTCCTTGCTGCTGGCATGTGGCACACTTTCAGTGAACACAAGTATGCCCAATGTTCAGTTCTGAATACTAATATGCTTCAGATTCCTTAGGCTCTGACAGCCCAGAAGGGTTTCTCCAGGAGAGATGGAGGCTTGTTCTGGTTTGCTTTATACATTTGGCAGTTTTTCACCTGTCATCACTGTGGTTATTCAAATAAATAAGATCCAGAGTAAACATACAGCTTTTAGCCAATGGGTACATGGTAATAATGTTTGGCATTTTTCTAAAACTCTTCTACATGCATCGTATAAAAATGAGGAAATTCCTCAGTGAGTACTTGTCCTGCCTTGCGTGTTGCATGTCCTGTTGTGCAGTGGTGAAAGGGAGCTCACTGCAGGCTTGGCTTTTCTGTTCTGACAGGGATGCGGTGGTGGGGGCCCTGATGCCAGCCGGCATGATGGCCCCAGTGGAGTGTCCTTCCTTCTCCTCGGCACCCCCTTCTGATGTGTCTGCCATGGCTAGTCCCATGAATGGAGAGGAATGCATGCTGGCTATTGATATGGAAGACAGACTGAGTCCAAATCCATGGCAAGAGAAGAGAGAGGTAAAAGTAAACTATAAAGCAATATTAGATCAGAATGGAAAAGGTGGCTACTTTGTGTCTAGGAAAGTCTCAGTCACTTTGTCACTTAGTTTAGGCTATTTTTGTGCATTACTTTGATTTTTGGCTTGACTAAGAAAAATATTTAAAGGAGCATTTTTAGTGTTTAAGTGGAATTAGGTTTATTCTTAAAAAAAATCATTAAATGCAAGTTCACAGTCCTTTATTTGCAATTCGGAAACCTTAAAGTCCTGATAGTCACAAATTTTAGTAACTTGGTGAAAGACCCAACTTGAAGATATTTGAGCTCATTTTAATCTAATTCCTGGGACCTGCTGTGAATATTAATAAGTTTTCTTGGAAATATGAATGTGCTTAACTTTGCAAGACTGCCACAGACCCTACTAGGGGAGGTAGGTGATATGTGGTATAAGCACTGTGTTAACCTCTGTAAAATCTGGAGCATTTCAAACAGCCTGAGTGATTTTAGATGAATCATTTTGGACTTATATAAAACGTGTGCCATTTTGCCAAACTTTTCCACTTAAACTTCCCCTCTTTTGTACTCTCCTATTAGATTGTCTCCTCTGAGGATGCTGTGACCCCCTCTGCAGTGACTCCATCTGCTCCCTCTGCCTCCTCTCGGCCATTTATCCCAGTGACAGATGACCCAGGAGCTGCCAGCATCATTGCAGAAACCATGACCAAAACCAAAGAGGTCAAGAGATGTTCTTTGTTAACCTTTTATTGTGCAGTAATCCTAAATGTACACAAAACTTCTTAGAAATAGAACACAGTATACTCCCTATCTTGTTCATTTGTGGGAAAGCTGCAGGACACAGTCCCTGTCACTGCTCAGGGCTTCAGTGTGTATTGCCTGAGTATCAGGGCATCAGCATTGATCCAGGATTACTTTCTGATCCACAGACCTATTCAGATTTTGTTCATTGTCCCTATACTGCCCTTATAGGTTTAGTACCCAGCCTAGGATTATGTGTTGTCTCTTTAGTCTTTAGTGTGGAACATTTCTTCAGTCCTTCATTTTGACAGAAACACCACAAGAATGATGCAGAGTTCTTTTCAGCTGGGATTCATGCTTTGTTGATTTGCTGCATTAGTGGTGGTGTAACTCTTACTGCTTGGTTAAGGGTGTCTGCCAAGCTTCTCCACTGGAAGTTAATAAGTACTCTTAGGTAAATATCTTGAGACTATGTAAATATCTTGTTCCTCATCATATCTACCAATTTTTAGTATCTACTAATGATTCCAACTGTATCCATTATTACTGTGGTGGCTGTCACAGTCATTTTTCAAATTTCATCACTACTTCTGGCATGTAATTGTTGCCATTCTCTAGTAAGGGAGAGCGTTCCCTGCTCATCTGTCTGTTTTCTATCTAACTATCTGCCTGTTGGTTTATATTTTATAGATTCATAGGTTCCTATTTTATTCAAATAGGGACATTTGTTACTATCATTATTTGACACCCAAATTGTCCCAGACTTGGCCATTGGGAGCCCTGTGGGCTGGTTCCTTTTTCTTTCTGATGTGTCCCCATAATTCTTAGAGCACTTCCTTACTTACTGGCACAGTAGTGTGTTCTAGATTCAACTTTCACCTATCTACCCTTGCCTTTTTCCAAGGAGAAAAGAGTTCCTTTTAGTGGATTGTAAGATTTGGAAACCAAGATCTGGGTGCTTGGTAAACTGATTGCTACTAGGTATATAATCCTTTCATATGTTGCTGGATTTGGTTTGCTACTATTTTGTTGGGGATTTTTCCCTCTGTATTCATAAGGGATATCAATCTGTAGTTGTCTTGTGATGCCTTTCTCTGGTTTGGGTATTAGAGTAATATTGGCTTCATAGATTGAGTTGGGAACTATTCCTTCCTCTTCTGTTTTTTATAAGAGTTTGTGAAGGATTGGTGTTAATTCTTTAAATATTCGGTAGATTTTATCTGTTCTAATGGCATATTCCCATCATTCTCTGAGTGTTTTCTTGCTTTCTGGCGCAACACAAAATTCCAGGCTCAACAAAGGTGTTTTATGCTCCAACACAGGAATCAGCTGTTTCTTTAAGAAGTCCTGATTCTTTTTAGTGGTGAATAGTATTTAGAAGTCAAGATCTGGGCCCTTTGGGTGATAGATCTAGGCAGTAAATATAGGGGTGTGTGTGTGTGTGTGTGTGTGTGTGTGTGTGTGTGTGTTATGATGGGTACATACATCAATATGTATGTTGTTATAGATCTACATTTATGAAAAACCACCAGTTCATACCAGTGTGATTCTAATCCAACTAGAATTCATTCTAGTTTTCACCCTTTTTGAATTTATAGCTCTCTTTTCTGAAAGTGAAAAACCAGGCTCCTGTTATCAACAGGCTATTTACTTATAGTTGAGCCCTGCCATCTTGGCCACCACCTGCCCGCTAGGGGGTGCCCTTCTTCCTCTGCATGGCCTCTGATAGTCAAAACGGGTCTGCCTGCCAAGAGACCGACCTCTTCCCCCTGCCTGACCTGTGGCCCTGCCTCACCTCCATGCTGACTGCCCAAAGCATGGGCACCTTCCTCACTTGCTCTGGCTCTGTCTCACCAGCCACCCCCATGTGCAGATGCCCTTCCAGCCCACTCAGGAGGTCCCTGTGCCAGGCTGCTTCTCCCGTCTCACACTTTTTCCCTTGCCAGCCTGCCCGCCTTGGGGACAGACATGCATTCTTTTTAATTACATTTGGGAGCCTTGATTTATTACGCTGTTACTGCTGACAAAAAAATACGTCCTGTGGAAATTATTTATAACTTTCTTGTGATAACAAGAAAGTCACTATTTATAAATTAGGTGTCTGGACTCAACTTCTTATTTGGGGCAATCTCCTGGCATGAGGATTTAATTCAGAAATTATTCTGAAGAAGGCAAAATATTTGCTTTTAGGTAGAAGAAGGATGATATGATTTCTTCTCCACTAATTTGTTTATGACATGTAGCCATTATCCAGGTTATACACCTAAATTCCTATCATTTCAGTTTTGGTTTGACTCATATTATTAAGGTAAAGTAATTTTAATGTTAGCATTAAGCTATTATTTGTATTTAAGGATATGCTGCTGTTGATTTTCTTCTTTAGCAATTCCTCTAGTCATATTTTCTGTTTTGTTTTTTTTTTAACGCCCCTACGAAAAAAATGTTAGGTCCATTTAAATGGCAAGACCAAGGATATTATGTCTCATTGATATATTTCACTGAATGCTTTTGCTGTCCTTTGGTGCATCATGTCCTGGAATGTCATCATTTCTAATGGATTTCACTTACTGAATCCCTGTGTCTCCATGCAGAGGCAGGAGCAAGGTCTGTTTCTCTAAAGGGAGAAGCGTGTTCCCAGCTCAGAGAGGAATGGTTTCCAGGGCATGCTGGATGGGTCCTGTCCCCTTACGGGGGGTTGTACCTCCCCTGGTTTTCATTTCTGTTTGTGAAAGGAGCTGCATTGGGTTTGCTGAGGTCCAGAAAGCAGGACAGAAGAGAAGAGGTGTTTCTGTGGCTCTTGTTCTTCCTCTGGTGAGCCAGACTCTGCCTCGGGGATGCAAAGGGTTTGGCCCCTCTGTTGTGCACAGGGTCATAGCAATTCCCACTCCTAGGTTAGAAGCTGCAGGATTCCCCAGCGCGGATGGCCTCTTTTCTTCTCTCCCAGAGCTTAGGCCCTGTGCTGACCCATAGGAGGCTCTCATGCTGGACAAGCTGGGTGAGAGCTAGAGGTGTGACGATACTGGGTTACTGGCGCAGACAAGTAGGCTGCTGCTTCTGTGAAAAAGGAGAGAATGTGAATTATCACCGTGTAGTAGCAGATACAGTGGGAATGGGAAGTAAACGAGTAATAACAAGACTTTATTTTATGAATTATCTTTTCCAAAGAACCTAAGGAGGAAGAAATTATGGGTAATGTGTTACATGCCAGTGAGTCACCTTAAATAAGATTCTAGGAAGGAAATATGGAGAGGATCTAGACAAAATAGGTAAAAATATAGGGCACAGATTGAGTTGATAGAAAATTCCCAAGTGTACTTTGTGGGTAATGAGTAGATTTTTACATGGTGTGACTTCATTCCAAGGCTCCTCCTGTAAATGTCTGCCTGTGATACAAACTCGGTCACAGTAAAATTATCATTTCTTTATGGTTTAAGGTATCTCTTTTAGATAGAGATGTTGGTAATTTTTTAAAAAGTTGATTGCTCTTGAAAACGTAGTACATGGCTTGGAGGAGATTTTAAGCAATCTGCTTTTTCCATGGTCTTAAATACTTCAAAGTCCCTTACTCATTGGTAGTCATGTATCCTTTGAGTTTATGGGTAAACTGGTGGCTCTTTATCTCTTAACATATCATTCCTTATGTCAATTGTTGGATGTCATTTAATTTAGGATGTTGAAAGCCAAAATAAAGTGTCAGGCCCAGAGCCTCAGTCCTTGGATGAGTTCACCAGCCTGCTGATTGCTGACGACACCCGTGTGGTGGTGGACCTGCTCAAGCTGTCGGTGTGTGGCCGGGCTGGGGACAGGGGCAGGGATGTGCTGTCGGCTGTGCTGTCTGGCATGGGCACTGCCTACCCGCAGGTGAGTCACGGGGCTGGGGCCATCCTGCCCCATCTGCCTTCTCTGTGCTGGGCTGAGCTCCTCTCTGAGGACACACCACTGTTGGTCACGTGATCTTGTATTAGATTTCGTATTGGATTTTGTCCTCATAGACAGCAGTTCAGAAACACTCTCTTAAAACAAAACTTTTAATTATTCCCCAGGTGACATCCTTTACCTGTTGTAGAACTGGTTTGTGGACCTTTTCCTTACTGACTTGTTAGAGTTCTTTAAGTAAGTGCCCTTCCTATTGTATGTTTTGCAGTTTTCCCTCCAGTGTACCTTTTGACATTAGTTTGATATTTTTTGCTGTGTAGAGATTTCTAATTTTTATGTAGTCATATCTGCCAGCTTTTTTCATTTATGCCTTCTGAGTTTTGTATCATGCTGGAAAAATGCTTATATGACATTATTGAAGAAATTCTCCCAAGTTTTCTTCTAATTGTTTTTATGATTTAATTTATTATGTTTACATCTTTGAGCCATATGGAATTTATCTTGATGTAAGAAATAAAATAGAGATCCAACTTAAGTTTTTCTTGGATAGGAAAGCAGTTGTCTTAACATCATTTATTGAATAATCTGTCTTTTCCCCAGTGATTTGAAAACCACTAAATTCCTGTATGTATGTGGGTCTGTTTATAGACCCTTTTCTGTTTCATTGATAAAACTCTTTAGGCTCTAATACAGTGTTTTAACTATTACAGCTTTAAAATATGCTTTAATATTTGGTAGCACTGGGCCCAGTAGGACTTTCTGTCATTGTGAAATGTTCTGTATCTGAGCCATCCAGGGCTGTAGCCACCAGCCATACATGACTATTGAGCACTTGAAATATAGCTAGTGCACCTGAGGAACTGAAGTTTGTAAAAAATTTTATTTTATTTAAATTTGAATAGGCACATGTGGCTAGTAGCTATTTAATTAGTCTAGACCATAAGTCTAGCATATAAAGCCAGTATCATATCAGTATATCTTAGAAATAGGATTGATCAATCCTAAAGTCTTTGGGCTTCCTCAAGGGCTCTCATTTATTAGCAGCCTTGCTCCGCCATGCCAGGCGCCTGATGGCCACGTTCCTGGTTGCAGATACTTCCTATGTTTTTGGGGGCCCTATATTGTGACCACCAAAATGATGTAGTACCTAAGTACAGCTGAGCAGTTATGAAAACACAGGATGGTTTGATGGATATTTTAGGGGTTTGTTATTTCTTTATCTGCTATTCAGAAAGCACTAAAAAGTTACAGGTTTCCTTTCTAGTTTCTCAAGACAAGTTACTTGGCATAATTCTAAGAGATTAAATCTAGGTGAATTGTTGTAAGCAGAGTATTTTTTTTTTTTTAATAAGTGTATCACGTTTGTGAGAAGAAAGGATGTGAATGAGAACTTTGATTTAAAATAATGGCTGGCATCTGCCAGGCCTAGTTCTGGCACATTCTCTCAGTACAGAGGGTAAGGGTTACCTTTATATACAGGTGAGGAGACCGAGATTTGGAGAGGTTATTACTGGCTTGAGGACACTAACTTTGCTGGTAGGTAGGAGAGATGGGGTTGGAACCCCAAGTGCTCTGATGCCAGAGCCACATCATGGCCCCTCTGTGATCCCTTCCTGAGAAGTTTGCTGGCCTTTCCTCTGCAAGACTGATGGGCTTTGCAGAGGAACATTCTGAGGGCCAGCACCCCTTGGTGGACTCTGTGCCTAGGCATTTGATGAGGCCAGCATCTGCTTTTTAGTAACTCAAGGACAGAAATATTGATACAAATGTCTTCAAAATGTCCTCACCGCTTTGGCAAGATGGCTGTTCCTATGTCCTACTCTGACCTGATATTTGTGACTCTTAAAAAAGAGACACATTTGGATTTAAAGTAATCATGCCTATATAGGACAATGATATAACTAAGCTATTTGTTATCTAAATATGAGGAAAAATAAAGAAAAAGAATAATCTATTTCTGAAAAGTACAGAATGGGCATTGTAAAGAGAAGAACTTTATTTTTTTCTGAATTAAAAATTTTGGGGTTAGACGAGGCACAGTGTCCCATGCCTGTAATCCCAGGATGAGATGGGAGGATCACTGACGGCCACGAGTTTGAGACGAGCCTGGACAACATAGCGAAACCCCATCTCTACAAAAATTTAAAAATTGTGGATGTGGTAGCTTGCAACTGTAGTCTAAGCTGCTCAGGAGGCTGAGGCAGGAGGATCACTTGAGCCTAGGAGTTTGAGGTTGCAGTGAGCTATGATGATGCCACTACACTCCAGCCTGGGTGAGAGAGCAAGACCCTGTCTCAAAAAAAAAAGGGAGGAGATTAATATATTATTGCTGTTAAAGTATATTCTCTTATTTGTTTTTAAAAATAACAAGGAGTTTATAATCACCAGTATTAGCCACTTAAATGGTATGAATCATCACTAAATTTTTTTTTTAAAGGACATTATGGATTGAGAGAATATGGTATGGGCCAACCCTTAATGTTCCGGGTTGAGATGCTCCTGGTTGTGTTTGTACGTGCAGCCTCCTCATTTCATTACTCTGCTGCTGTTTGGCACTGATGGCCTGATCCTTCTTGATTCCTGCCCCCTTCTACCTGATGCCATTGCCTTCCAGGATCTTGGTCATTTTTATCAACTTTCTGCTCCTTGCCTTGATATTTTTGTTCCTGAGGCAGACCTTCCTCAGTAGGAAGCAATCTTGTCTTGGTGTAAACTGCAACTGTTGTCACCGCAGGCATTTCATTTTATCAGTTGGCACGTACCGAGTGTGTTGGGTGTCTTTCGACATCTATATAATAGATGTCTCTAAGTTTCACAGCACCATCGCAAGCTCTGTGCCGCTTGATTTTCACGGGTGAGGAAACCAAACCCCGATTTGACCTCAGTTTCTCAAACTCTGAGTCCTCCACTCTGCCGCACTGTCTCTGCAGAGATCTGGAGCAGGCCGTGTAGGGTAGTGTCCGACGATCCAGGTGTGGAGCCAGTCGGCCTTCTCATTTGTGTCCCTTTTTCCTCCCCAGGTGGCAGATATGTTGTTGGAGCTCTGTGTCACCGAGTTGGAGGATGTAGCCACAGACTCGCAGAGCGGCCGTCTTTCCTCTCAGCCTGTGGTGGTGGAGAGTAGCCATCCCTACACTGACGACACTTCCACCAGTGGCACAGTGAAGATACCAGGTACTCGGGCTGGCCCCACCAGAAGAGCAGCAGGGTTCTCTGCCTCCAGAATGCTTGATTCTGTAATTGCTTCCATCGAAATACTCATTTCATTTTTATAGAAAAGAAGTTACAGAATTGCTTTAGAATCACCTTTCCCTTGTCTGAAAAACTTCTTTTGCAAAATGAAACATGTTACAGAGAGACACGCAAAGAAAATGTTTAGCTTCATGATTGGGTGGATGCCCTAGTCACCATGACCCAGGTCTAGACATAACCTATGCCAGTCCCCAGAAGCCGTTGGCGTGTTCTCCAAAAGTGGATGCTGTCTTGATGTTTAGCCGTCACCAACTTGCATTTCTGGACAGCTTCTGTTACCCAAGTGTGTATCTTTATATTCTTTTTTTTTTTTTTTTACATTTCACCTTTGATCACACACTCCTGCTGCAGTTCAGCCTGTTCCCTAGTCCCATCTTTCTGCAAGTTGGCACCTGATTTGGAGGCCCGTTTGATGAGCCCATGGTGGTCGTGCCCCAGCCTGAGGAAGCCCCTCCCATTCTCTTATCTCTCTTTTGTGCTGTCAGCAGCTGCTGAGGCTTTAGCACCTGAAGCCACTGATCTACTGGGTGGGGGCTACAAAGTGGTGCAATTCAAATGGAATCATTTCTTTCCTACTTATTAGCTGGAATACTTTTTTATCAAAAACATTTCTCCTCATCCTTTAGTTGGTTCCTCAGAGGGCTGTTTGCATAAAAAAGTCAAGTAAAAGCTTGATTCTTTCCTTCTGTTGACCGGTTTTTCTAGTCCTTTCTATTTACCAGAGAAAGAATTGGTTCCTTGTCATCCTTCGAAGGTGACCTATTATTGATTTTAAAATATCATTATGAACTCATGGACTGAAAGGATGGGTTTTAATCTATTGTGATTATTAGCCTCATTAAAGGTAAAATTATCTCATCTCTATAGACAGTGGCAGCCTCTTCAGTTTGGCTTCTGAAATGATTCTGGTGGTCTGTTGGTAACTTCTACACAGTCTGGTATGACAAGATATTCTGGGCTTTTCTTCTAGGTTTCTTCCCTCCACCTGGGATCTGTCCTGGTTTCTTTTGAGTTCATACTGACACTTTCAATTCCAATTCAGAAGTAGAAGATTTCTAATTCTTCTGTTACATCGACATCTCTTTTTTTCCAATACCAAATCCTGGTTCCAAGACACTGGGTATGATAGAATATCTCATAGTTTTTCATTTGCTTCATCACACATTATATATGCAACAGACAGGACACAATTGTAATACTGTTAATATAATTACCGAAAATGTTTAAAAAATTTTGGGCATATGCCGTCTTCATTGTCCCAAATTTATTAAAATGATCATAATGTAATTTTTTGTGTGTGTGTGTGACAGAGTCTCATTCTATTGTCCAGGCTAGAGTGCCGTGGTGTCAGCCTAGCTCACAGCAACCTCAAACTCCTGGGCTCAGGTGATCCTCCTGCCTCAGCCTCCTGAGTAGCTGGGATTATAGGCATGCGCCACCATGTCCGGCTAATTTTTTTTTTGTATATATTTTTAGTTGTCCAGCTAATTTCTTTCTATTTTTTAGTAGAGACGGAGTCTCTCTCTTGTTCAGGCTGGTCTTGAACTCCTGAGCTCAAACGATCCACCTGCCTCGGCCTCCCAGAGTGCTAGGATTACAGGCATGAGCCACCGCGCCCAGCCTGATTATACTGTATTTAGCAGAGCAGAGTAACTATTACATGCTATACTTTCTTCCTTTTAATGTTCATTTAGTCTTCATCTTACTACATTTAATGCTCTCTCCCCATTCTTTTGTCTCTTTAGTCATTGTGGTGTCTGAAGTACACTCTAGTAAATTCCTCAGCAGTACCTGAGATCAGACTTTTCCCTTTGAACTTGAAAGATAGCTTTTCTGGATATTAAATCCTTGGATCACATATTCTTCCTCTATCAAAGTGTGATAATGATCATTTTTTCCCTTTATAAGTCATATGCTTTTCTTCAGTAATTTTACATTAAAAGAATATGTGTTCATGTTGGTCATTCTAAGTGATATTCTCAGATGAAGGGTGTGCTCTTTTTTAATATGTAATTCCAAATCTCTTCCTTCAGGACATTTTATTGCCTTACAGTATGTAGTGTTCTTGCTTAGTTCTCTTTTCTAGGGACATATGGTAATTATCCATGTGTTGGATACCTGTTAGGTTTACTGTTGGCTATTTCCTCTCTAAAATGCTTTTTACCTTTCTTTTTTTTAAATTTCTTCCTTTCTCCGGTTTTTTTAAGGTATTATTTCTAGTATTTATGCAATTTTACACTCTATTTTAGTCTTCATTTTGGAATTTTTTTTAGTTGTAATTTTTTCTTGATTTTTGTCATTTAATTTTTTTGCTTTCCTAATTCTGATATGTGTTATTCTTTCATATTGTGTATCATTTTCCTAATTTCCTTTAATTTGTTTTGAAATGATAGATTACAGTTTTGATGTCTTTTGTGGGGACATCTTTCTGGCCTGCTTTTATTGTCCACAGGGATGTTATTCTGTTCCTTATTTTCTCTTTTCTAGCGGTAACTTTATATTGGATTTGACCTCAATACTTTTATCTTGCTCATTTTTATGTGAAATTGGTTTTCTTAAACTTTTAGAATGAGGTGAAGTTCAGAAAAGCTTTTTTTAAACTTTAAGCTATTACTCTTTCATGATAGAAATTAACAAAACAAAAGGTATTTCATCCTACGGCCTCTTTCTCTTTTCTGTTCCTTTCTCACTTTATATCCAGTTCACCAGCAAATCCTATTTTTTCTGCTTTTAAAATATATTCCAAATCCAACCATTTCTCACCAACTTCAGAATATTTGGGGCCAGACCACTGTCATGTCTCACCTGGTTTATTGCACTAGCGTCTTGTTCTAGCTCCTGCTCCAGCCACCTGTGTCTTCCCAGAGCCAACCCCACACACACCACACCCAGAGACCTTCTCTTAAAACCAGTCAGAGGCTGCCAGTCCTCTGTGTGAAAGCACCCATACATCCCTGTAACCCTGAAGTGAGAGCTAAGCACCCTTCCTTCTCCCTCCCCACCTTGCTTCTTTCCTGGCCCTACCACGTTATCCTCTGCTAGTCCTTAAAAATGTTTCAGCCTAAAGGAAAACTCTTGTTCCTCTGCTCACAGACTTCTGACAACAAATGTGTGGGTTTTCCATACCAAGCAATTCTCCTATTCTTTGCGGACGCCAACTGGGTGTCCTACAATTCAATTTTGACGTAAGTACCCAAGTTAGTGCAGACCTTAAAGATTAAGGGCTCAGTCCCACAAGACTGCCCCCCACTTCAAATGCCAATTGTAAATAAGGGGACCCCAGGTTACCTCCAAGTTCTGCCTGACTTGGCTACAAATTGGGGGTTCTTAAAACCCCCCTCATCATGTTTGGTAATTTGAAAAGCTTGGTCTGGATACTGGAGTTGAACATGAAAGTTTGCCCAGAGCCAAGAGCACCAAACAAATTGGCCAAGCGGAAGTGTTTTCTGGCTTTTTGGTCCACAGGCATAATCTTCTGTGGGGTGGTGCGGGGGCACAGCGGTGGTCAGTCTAAGGCTCTTGTTTTTGAAGCTGGTTCTTCTGATTTTCTGCATTTCATTAGCTGTTAAACAGGGTTTTTAATCTCACTGTTTCTCAGGGCTCTGGGCCTTTGGAGTGCTGGTTGGAGTGGTCACTGTGCTCTGTGCTCACTTGTCCTCCAGGTGCAGAAGGACTCAGGGTAGAGTTTGACCGGCAGTGTTCCACGGAGAGGCGCCACGACCCTCTCACAGTCATGGATGGTGTCAACAGGATTGTCTCTGTGCGGTCAGGTGAGGAAGGGATCAAGCAGGACTGTTCTGCCTGCCTTCTGCTCTGCAGACGGAGCCCTTGACATGTGGGGACAGAATGCTACTGCTTCACTCTTATGGGAGCCTTAAGGAAGGGATAGTAGAAGTATGGTAGGTTTGGTTTGCCTCTTCCCCATATTTTAAATGAGATAATTATCCATGTGATATACACACCACACCACACCAGTGCAAGAGTAGGCCCTTGTTGGGACATGCCCAACCTTGCCCAGACAGCTAGAGAAGATGCCAGGGCTGGTGCAAGGTGAAGGTTGACATAGTACAGAGCTCCTTAAAGGGATTTGTTTTTCATCGAGTGCGGTGAGGACTTGGCCACATGTAGAGTGAGTTCTATATGTGTGGCAGGCAGAGCACTGCAGTGAGTAGGAAGCCTGGTATCCCAGCCTGTCTGCTCTGCCACTGTGCTCTGTGAGGCCAGTGGGGCACACCACTCCGTCTATGGGGCTTGTTCGATGCTCTCTTACTGGTCATTTTAGAATTGCCAGTGCAGGGGTGCATGTGTGTGCCTTCTAAGGCCTCTTTATCTTTCCTCTTGAGCAAGGGGCAGCAAACTTTTCCCACAAAGAGGCAAGTAGTGAACATTTGAGGCCTTGTGGGCCACGTGTGGCCTCTGTTATAACTAAGGTGCAGACCAGACATCTGTGAATGGGTGTGTCTGTGTCCCAGTAAAACTTACCTCACACAGCGTTACTTGTTTAAATCTCTGGTATAAAGCTTTGGATGAAGTGGTGAGATGGGTTTTTCTGGCACCTTGACAAATCTGTCAGCATAGTTTTCAGTAGTGTTGTTAGATGTGACAGTTTCTGTTCTAGCAGAAGAAAACCCCTGCCAGCCATCCCTGCTGCCAGATGGTCCTTCTTGGTTTGTTTGTTTTTTTAATTTTTTAAAAACTTTTTGACCTTGTTTGGAAATACAGATGGTCCTTCTAAGGCAGAAATCTGATTGGGGTCTTTCTGGCTCTTCCAAGACACCTCAATACACCACCACTCCTCTCAGAACCCAGGCCCTCTACGCTGGCTGGGCCACTCCACTCCTCCCTAGAGGGCAGCCTCTTCCTGGCCAGGCTGGACTGTACACGTGGACCCTTTGTGGGGGCAGCTAGGGGCTTCTCCTCCTATTGCCCAGCTGCCTGGTTGTATCGGAGCTGGGTGTGGGCCAGCTGGCCCAGGAGGCCTCTCAATGCACCCTAGTTATGTGTGTGATCATTTCTCATCACGTGGTGCCTTCTATCAGGGCAGTGCTCACCTTCCCTCAGTTTCCCCAGTACTTGGTACAGGAGTTGAGTGAGTGAGTGTTGAAGCGTATCATATATTGAAATGTGATTCCCAAGCGTGGTGTGTCACTGTGAACTTAAACTTGGGACAATTTAGATTGGAGGAGCTCGTTGTTCTTCAGATGCAGCATGAGTGACTTTGCTTTGTATGTAATGTCTAAAGAAGTTTGTGTTGATCAGATGATGGAGTGAACCTAACCTCAGGCTGTACTTCTCTCTTCCAGGCCGAGAGTGGTCCGACTGGTCCAGCGAGCTGCGCATCTCTGGGGATGAGTTAAAGTGGAAGTTCATCAGCGATGGGTCTGTGAATGGATGGGGCTGGCGCTTCACAGTCTATCCCATCATGCCAGCTGCAGGTAAGGAGGGTTCTGGCCACCAAGATTTGATGACCAGCTACAGATTGTTAACTGGAGCAACATGGACACTCACGTTTTTCATTTAGAAGGTCTGCCTTCTGCTGTGTTGCACTCTGTCCTCATGATTGCAGTTCTTAAGACTTTTGATTTACAGTTGAAATGTCAATGTGAAGAGCATGCCTCATGTGACTGAGACAGTGCCACTATCATACCTTTAACTGCTGCGTTCCAAGTGGGTGGGGCTGCCCCTTGTTGGATTTGTATGTGTCTCCTTATGGGGTAGTCCCCACCTTGTCAAACACAGGGATGTTCACAGTGCTCATTCACAGGTCCTAAAGACCTCCTTTCTGATCGCTGCGTCCTCTCCTGTCCGTCCATGGACTTGGTGACATGTCTGTTAGACTTCCGACTTAATCTCGCCTCCAACAGAAGCATCGTCCCTCGCCTGGCGGCCTCGCTGGCAGCATGTGCACAGTTGAGTGCCTTAGGTAAATGGTGCCTTTACAATTGTGTCCACCTAACCAGTTGAAAAAAATGATCAGGCTTCTGATATTTTGTCTGTGCTCATTTCAGCTGCCAGTCACAGAATGTGGGCCCTTCAAAGGCTGAGGAAGCTGCTTACAACTGAATTTGGGCAATCAATTAACATAAATAGGCTGCTTGGAGAAAATGATGGGGAAACAAGAGCTTTGGTATGGAGCATTATAGTATAATTTCTAGACATGTGACCCTTTGGGAATAATATGTTGCTTTAATAACTTAAACCTCCAAATCATCAAGAAGAGTTGGGGAATTTCACAGAAATAGGGAGGCCTTTGTCACAGGCAGTCTTTTCCTTATATTGCTATGTATATTGAGTTCAAGCTGGACTTTGGTTTTAAAAAATGTATGTGTCAATGACTGTGGATATGGGATGGTATGTATTTACCTTCACAGTGAGTCCGACTGACCACCTTTATCTTGTGGAGTAAGATAGTGTCTTTCAATCCTTACCATATAAGGAGACAGGCAGCAGTTGTAGATTGAGAGGGACTATTTCCCTGGATGTGGCTGTACTGAAATCGAGACCAAAGATTCTGTGATGAATCTTCAAAGTTCTCTTTTTATTTTAGTGTTCATGTTCTTTTACCTTTTTTCCTACTTGAGACTTTCAATAAACATTTTTTTAAGAGGGAATAGTACCAACATAATAAAATATTTGACTCAGAAACGTAACAGTCAACCTCCCCTGTATTTTGGATTCCTGCAATAGATTATTATTTTGTTGTTTTCTTAGAGTTTTACAGGCAGTGCTCTTGCTGCTTTGGTGAAAGGCCTTCCAGAAGCTTTGCAAAGGCAGTTTGAGTATGAAGATCCTATTGTGAGAGGTGGCAAACAGCTGCTCCACAGCCCATTCTTTAAGGTAATATTTGACTTATTTTTTAAAATGATGGTAGAGCCATTTGGCTGAGGAAGCCACTGAGAGCTGTTGTGTGCAGTGTGCCATGTTTTAGGCCTCACTGAGGGTAGCCGTAGGTATTGCTGAAGTTGCGTATGAAAAGTCTCAAGTAATGATTGTGTGATATAAGTGCTTATACCTTAAGCCTTTACCTAAGTATTAGCACGTTTTGAGATGCATGGGTGGTCTCTTCAATTGATGCAGGCAGCAAGTGCTGTGGCACTTGTCACATCTGAGGCCTGGAGTAATGGGTGCATCGCTAGGAACTGTTAGGGATCCCTGCATTGCAGGTGCTGGTGAAATACTTGCTGGGCCATGGCAGGCAGCCTGGAATAAGGAGTGGGACAGTTGCATTTGGCTCATCTTTAACACACGTATTGGCAAAGTGGAATGTTCACTGCATTTCTAAGCATCCCTGTGTTTTTCATTTTTGGTGGCTTTAGGTGCTAGTAGCTCTCGCTTGTGACCTGGAACTAGACACTCTCCCTTGCTGTGCAGAGATGCACAAGTGGGCTTGGTTCCGGAGATACTGCATGGCCTCCCGAGTTGCTGTGGCCCTGGACAAAAGAACACCATTGCCCCGTCTGTTTCTTGATGAGGTATTGTGTGTTATTTTGGAATGACTTTTGGAATGCAGAGACATTTTCTTTATTTAACTGTAGTGTAAAAAGATACCAATATTATGAGACAGGAAAATTTCTCTTGGCAAGGAATACCATAAGAAAATAGCACATAGGTGAAAATAAGCTGACACCATAAATTTCAGTTGAGGTTTATTTTTAGTAAAGTAAACTAAAGATAGAATAGTACTGTCTAGACACTGCTAATATCACAGACTTGATATAATCATTGATATTGCTTATTTGCCTTAAAATTGCAATGTTGATATTCCCTCATATTCCCAGGCAGGGATCCCTCCTGTTTTCTTACCTTAATATTTGTTTTATTCTTGAGATCAGTGTGTGACTTACAATCTCATAATAATAATGTTGTCTAGGTGGCTAAGAAAATTCGTGAATTAATGGCAGACAGCGAAAATATGGATGTTCTCCATGAGAGCCATGACATTTTTAAAAGAGAGCAAGATGAACAACTCGTGCAGTGGATGAACAGGTTATTATATCAGAAACAAGAAATAATGTGATTTGTGAGAGAGAGGTCACATGTGCTATTATTGCCTATATCAAATGATCCCTTAATGTTTGTTGCAGGCGACCAGATGACTGGACTCTTTCTGCTGGTGGCAGTGGAACGATTTACGGATGGGGACATAATCATCGGGGGCAGCTTGGGGGCATCGAAGGTGCAAAAGTCAAAGTTCCCACTCCATGTGAAGCCCTTGCAACACTTAGACCAGTGCAGTTAATTGGAGGAGAACAGACTCTCTTTGCTGTGACGGCTGATGGGAAGGTAAGGGTGCATTTTGGTGTCACATTGTCTTTAAGGCAGTTGTGGCTAGGTGTGTTGTATGGTTCTTGGCGCTTGTGAGGATGGATCTGTACTGAGATCTTGTCTCAAGATTAGTAGTACTTATGGTATGCTGGAAGCAGTTAGAGTTGTAAAATATTTTTGTGTGATCTTCAGGTGTGTACTATAACTTTAAATTTTTTTATTTTGAAATGCATCATATGTATAAAATTATTAAAACTTTTGTTTGCATATCATTTGTTAGATGTATTCCTTTCTTGTTTGCTTTTTGTAAATGCTGTCTTTTAAAAAATTAATTGCTGCTGATGTGTAGAAATATTTGATGTTTCTATGTTGACTTTGTATCTGGTGACCCTACTCTTTTCTTTCTAACATATCTGAAGATTTTTGGTATCTTTATAGAGATCTATAATCTGTAAGTGAATTTTGCTCCTTCTTTTACAGTTTGCCTCTTTTATTTTCTTCCTTTTGTGTGGGAGAGCGGGAGCAAATCGTGCTGCTTGGGTGTCGCAGTGTCAGAGTGGGTAGAGGTGAGGGTAGTGGACTTGTTCCTGTCTGATCCAGACCGGGGCAAGCACTGGTGTAACATTGCACACGCTCACGGGGGGTTTGGTAGAAGCCCTTTATCAGATTAAGGACATTGCCTTCTGTTTCTGTCCATGAATGGATGTTGATTTTTGTTAAATACTGTACTTTTTGAAATGTTCTTTTATAGATGTTTTCTTCTTTAGTGGATTAATATAGTGAATTGGAGTCATTGGTTTTCCCATATTAAACACGCTTACATTCTTTGGAAAAACCCACTGTGGTCAGGATATGTTTTTTATATTTTTGGTTTATGTTTGCAATTATTTTGCTTAGTTTTGGGAGATCCAAGTTCATGAGGGAGACACCATCATGGATTGTTTCTGTCTTACACACTCTTTGTCTCATTTTGGTACTGAATTAGCTCTCTGTTTAACTGAAGACAATACACACTTGCCATCTCTCAGTTTCTCTGGGCCAGGACCTCTGGAGGTGGCTGTAGGTCAGTCTGCCAGCTCAGAATCTCTCACTGGTCTACAGTTGTCTTGAGGCCCTATGAGGAAGGATTCAGTTTCTTATGCACTGTTGGGCTGAGGCCTCAGGCCCTCATGAACTGTTGCAGAGGCTGCCCTTGCTCAGTTCTTTGCTGTGTGTCCACAGGGCGTCTCACGGCCTGGTAGCTGGCAGCATCAGTGAGAAGGGAGGGACAGGAGGAAGCAACAGAGAGAGATAGGGTAGTGGGATGGAAGTTGTGGTCCTATGTAACTGAATCACAGAAGTGTCACTTCATCACTCTGTCCAGCCCACATTCAAGGAGAGGGGATTAGAGGCCTACCTTAGGGTTTGGTTCCAGAATACCGCAATAAAGTGAATATCACAATAAAGCAAGTCACACGAATCTGTTGGTTTCCCAGCACATGTAAAAGTTATGTACCATGCTATAGTCAATATATTAAGTGTGCAGTAGCATTACATCTAAAGAAACAATGTGCATACCTTAATTAAAAATTACTTTGTTGCTAAAAAATGCTAATGATCATCTGAGCCTTCAGAGAGTCATAATCTTTTTGCTGGTAGAGAGTCTTGCCTTGACATTGATGGCTGCTGACTGATCAGGGTGGTGGTTGCTGAAAGCTAGGGTGGCTGTGGCAATTTCTTAAAATAAGGCAACAATGAAGTTTGCCACATAGATCTGACTCTTCCTTTCACAAAAGATTTCTCTGTAGCATGTGATGCTGTTTGATGTCATTTTACCCGTAACAGAACTTCTTTCAAAATTGGAGTCAATCCTCTCAAACCCTGCTACTGCTTGCTCAACTAAGTTTATAGAATATTCTAAATCTTTTGTTGTCATTTCAACAATGTTCTCAGTGTCTTCTCTGGGAAGGAGTAGATTTCATCTTAAGAAACCACTTTCTTTGCTCATCCATAAGAAACAACTCATTTGTTCATTGTAAGATTGCAACAATTCAGACCCACCTTCAGGCTCTACATCTAAATCTATTAATAGTTTTCTTGCTCTTTTTTACCACATCTGCAGTGACTTCCTCCACTGAAGTCTTTTGAACCCCTCAAAATCATCCTTGAGGGTGGAATCAACTTCTTCCAAACTCCTGTTAATGGGAATATTTTGACCTCCTCCTGTGAATCATTTTTGCTCACCATTATTTCTTACATCTCGGACTTGTATCTGCAATCATTTTCCTTCTACTTTGTGCACATCTTTTTCAGTTTCTTTTTGTGAGGTTCTTTTGTTGGTTAATTCTCCAATTATTTTTGTTGGTTTCTTTGAAAATATCTTTATTTTGCCCTTTTTCTGGGGTAGGGGTTGGCAAACATTTTCTGTAAAGGGTGCAATACTATTTTTGGCTTTATGAGCCATTTTGTTTCTTTTGCAACTACACAGCAGCCATGGGCGTAATGTAAATGAGTTGGGTGTGCTGTGTTCCAATAAAACTTTATTTAAAAATATAGGTTATGGGCCCAGTTTGGCCTGCGGGTTGTAATTTACCAACTCCTGTTCAGAGTATAAAATTTTCAGTTGATAATTATTTTCAGTCAGCCTATTAAATGTTTTTTTCTTCTGATTTTTGGCTTTTATTAGCTAATTGGGATACTAATGGGATGTTAGCAGTGGGCCTAACTTCTACTCCAATAAAGATGGTAAATCTATAGTGGTTTCCTCTGTAGCTGCTTTAAGATCTTTCTTGGTGACAGTTTCACTGTGGTACATCTATATGTCAATTTCTCTTAACTATTCTTGCCTTTTTAGTTTATTTTTTTGTTTTGTTTGCCAGGAGGTGAGGGATTGACAAGTGGGGTGGGGTCCTGGCTTTGAGAATTGGTCTTTCATTGTGGTAAATTCCTAGCCATTTTTTTTTCTATTATTTCTTCTTTCATATTTTCTGTATGATCTCTACTTAAAACTCTGATGCTGAAGTGAGAAGCTCTTTCCTTTGTATCTCGTAATCCTTCTTTCATATCTCCTTTCCTTTTTTTCTGTGCCATATACTAGATAATTTCTTCAGAACAACCTTCCAGTTCTCTAATTTCTGTTTACTTGTGTATAATCTGCCATGTTTAATACATCTGAATTTTGAATTTCAATTTTTTTTAATTTCTAGAAATTCTGCTTTTGGTTATTTTGTAATCTGCTTATTTCTTAGGCATACTTTCAAGCTTTGATTTCTTTAAACTTAGTAGTAGACTATTAGTCTATTGGCTCTCACTCATGGTACCTTCTTTCCTTTTATATGATGTGAATTTTTAAAACTATGAGCTGACCATTTGCCTTAGAAAATTTTACATAGAGATTCTTTGAGGCCTAGCTTTTTGTGGGTTTTTGTTTTGTTTTGTTTTTGAGACAGACTCTTGCTCTATTGTGCTGGCTAGAGTGTGGTGGTGTCATTGTAGCTCACTGCAACCTCAAACTCCTGGGCTTAAGCGATCCTCCTGCCTCAGCCTCCCAAGTAGCTGGAACTACAGGCGTGTGCCATTACACTCAGCTAACTTTTCTGTTTTTAGTAGAGCTGGGGTCTCACTCTTGTTTAGGCTGGTCTCAATCTCCTTAGCTTAAGCTATCTATCCTCCTGCCTTGGCCTGCCAAAGTGTTAGGATTACAGGCATGAGCCACCACACCTGGCCTGAGACCTGGTTTGAAATCACTTATCTAAAGAGAATTTATAAACTTGGGACATATCCAACCTAAGGATTTTAGTTCATACATAGCATAAATTCAGAATGAAAACCAATTTGAGGGTCAGCTTTTGTAGTTACAGATTCTCAGAGGAGAGTCTCCCCCTCGGTGCTAAGATTAAGAAAGGCGTCTTTGTTGTTTTTACTTGTAATCACACAGAGGGGGCTGTCCTTTGTAGCCTTACCTTCCTACAGGGCGTCTCCTTTGAGGCTTGGCACCTTAACCCCACCCTGTGAGCTGGAGATCTTCAACACCCTCCCAGGAGAAGCTGGCTTGGCAGCCTGTTTATCCACCTGAGTTTTGGTTTCACTTCCTGTTTTAGCCCTTGTGGTTTCCTTACTATTGTGTCAGTAGAGCAACATGTTTGTGAATGTTTAAAACAATATGAAACACCATGGTAAGTTTTTATCAGGAGAGATGTTTGCCCTGTATTTAGAAATGGCAACCTGACCTTTTTTCTTTTTAAATGAATGATAAGATATTTTTGTATCCCCAAACAATCACCTACTTAAAGTGAAAAAAAAAATGTTTTCTACTGTGTGATTTATATACTGTCTTGCTGAAATATGATAATATATTTATAATTTTTCTATGGGTATGTTTTTGTGGGTATTGTTAGAGATTTACATATAGTAATTTTTTTTTGTTTTCCTTGGTATTAATTATAGTTGGTATTCTAGAGAAAAATTGGGATGCTTTCAGAGAGAAGACCTTATTTCGAAAATAACATTTTGTGAATTTTGGATTTCTAATAATAAGTCTTTCTTTTATTTTCAGAGCTTTGATATAGCATGTATAAAGTCTTAAGCATTCCTATGATTTTTAATTTTAAATTTCATTTCTCTGTGGTAAAAATGTCTAGAACACTGATTTGGTTTATTAATTACTAAATACAGGGGATATTTAGATACAAACCTGATGTTGCTATTGCTTTTTTTTGTCTTAGCTGTATGCCACTGGGTATGGTGCAGGTGGCAGACTAGGAATTGGAGGGACAGAGTCGGTATCTACCCCAACATTGCTTGAATCCATTCAGCATGTGTTTATTAAGAAAGTAGCTGTGAACTCAGGAGGAAAGCACTGCCTTGCCCTCTCTTCAGAAGGAGAAGTTTACTCTTGGGGTGAGGCAGAAGATGGGAAGTTGGGGCATGGCAACAGAAGGTATTACGTGAAAACATTTTCAATGTTATGTTTTCCTTTGCTTTTGTTTGTTTTAATGCTGGTACAGTGTAGTGGCACTTTGTTTTTCTGAACAATATTTACAATAATCTGCTCAAATTAAATAATGTTAATGACTCATTTGGCAGAAATAGTTTCATGTGCCAGTATGTGGGCTTGTACCTATATGACTCCTCTATTGGGAAGAAAAAATCAATTCTGAGTTTTGATTTACAAGTATGAAGCTTCATTTTGTCTTTCTCCCCCACGTCATCACTGAATCATATTTGGTATTTTTTGTAACATTCGTGATACTAAAACTGTAAATACAGAGGAAATGGCAGGAGTGAGGAGAAAAGGACACACCAGTGACAGCATTCTTTGAAAAAAGAAACCAAACCCACTAGTTTTCAAAAATTAATAGGAATTACCAGCCAAGTTTGAGTAACAGGGGCCTTCCTTATCGTAGAAATAACTAAAACATCAGACAAAATACATGAAATAAGAGCCCTAGAGACATTGGCTATCAGGCAATAAAGTACAATGTTCCCTGAGAAATGGGAAACCAATCGCTCAAGGTCAGGAGTTCGAAACCAGCCTGAGCAAGAGCGAGACGCCATCTCCACTATAAATAGAAAGAAAATCAATTGGCCAACTGAAAATATATAGAAAAAATTAGTCGGGCATGGTGGTGCATGCCTGTAGTCCCAGCCACTTGGGAGGCTGAGGCAGAAGGATTGTTTGAGCCCAGGAGTTTGAGGTTGCTGTGAGCTAGGCTGATGCCACGGCACTCACTCTAGCCTGGGCAACAGAGTGAGACTCTGTCTCAAAAAATAAATAAATAAATAAATACAGACACAAGAATGGGCTAAAAGCAAAAGAATGGGGAACTATATACCATGCCAGTAGTAACCAAAAGAAAGTTAGAATGCCTGTCTTAATGTCATAAAAAATAGATTTCATAGCAAAGAATATTGACAGGGATAAAAAGGGTAGTTTTGTAATGATGAAGCAGTCAGTTAATAACCCTAAACATTTACATACCTAATAATAGGTCTTCCAGATACATGAAATTAAAAAGTGATAGGACTGCAGGGAGAAATAGTTATAGTTGGAGATTTTAATGCCCTTCCCTCAATAATTGATAGAACAAATCGATAAAAAATCTGTTAAGGGTTAGAAGATTCGAACAACTGTATCAACTAACTTGACCTAATTGACATTTTTTTTTTTTTTTTTTTGAGACGGAGTCTCACTCTGTTGCCGGGGCTGTAGAGTGCCGTGGCATCAGCCTAGCTCACAGCAACCTCAAACTCCTGGGCTCAAGCAATCCTTCTGCCTCAGCCTCCCAAGTAGCTGGGACTACAGGCATGCGCCACCATGCCCGCCTAATTTTTTACATATATTTTTAGTTGTCCAATTAATTTCTTTCTATTTTATAGTAGAGACGGGGTCTCGCTCTTGCTCAGGCTGGTCTTGAACTCCTGACCTTGAGCTATCCACCTGCCTCGGCCTCCCAGAGTGCTAGGATTACAGGCGTGAGCCACTGCGCCCGGCCGGGTTTTTTTTTTTTTTTTTGTATTCTCTTATTGTTCACACTTCAGACCTACCAAAACCTGGACCCCACCCCAAGGATTGAATAATGGGTGCCAGCAGGGACCAGGGTGGGCAGAGGGAGAAGGAGGAGCTGGGGCCATAGCCCCCAGAGTTGGGCTCTGCCATGATGGGGGTGGCTCTCAGGGGGATGGGATAGAGGGGTAGAGGGGTGCACGTTGCAGGTCCTGGGAGTCCTGCTACCAGCTCTAGGGGTGAGAAGTTGGTGACAGCTGGCCTGGCTGGGGTGAATGGGGCAGATGGAGGCTGCCCAGCACCCAAAAGGGGAAGTGGCCAGGACCCGGGGTGGCGGGAGGCTGCAAGAGGCTGAGGCTCCCAGTGGAGGAGGTGAGTGTCACAGCTGTCCTGAGGTATCTTGTTCAGCCTCCAGCCAGCTTCCCACTCTCTGGCCTGAGAGCCAGAACTGGGGCCCCCCTCAGGGGCCAGTGCTGGGACTGGCCCACTCGACAGCGTCCTCTCTGGCCTGGTTTGGCGGGACAGCTCTCTGAATGCCCACCACGTGCCAGGCAACTGAGGATTCAGCAGAGAAAGAAACGGAAGCCTGTCGGGTGCTCACCTTTTGGTAGGGCAGACCGAGCAGAGGAGTTGGGGTACAGCTTTGAACAGGCGTGACAGGCATCCCTCCCTCCGGCAGAGGGAGCAGCAGGCGTGGGGTCTTGAGGCTGGGGAGCCTGAGTCTGCGGTGGGCAGGGGTCACTGATAGCAAAATGGGCTCACTGGAGTAGACACGTGGGGATTCACTGCATTCTCACAAGATCCTTGCCAAGCAGGAACCCGAGGCACAGAGAGGCCTAGTAACTTGCCCAACGTCACCGAGCAAGCAATAAGTGGGACCGAGTGGGGAGCGGGGCGGAGAGGAGCTGGGGAGGTCGCGAGGCGGGGCAGAGGTAGCGGGGTGGGAGGTAAGGGACAATGGGTCCCCTCGTGGCCCCCATCGCCCCGCCCACCCGGGCCGGCGTGGGAGGAGGCGAGGGCGGGACTCCACGGGGGTGTGGCCAGGTCCAGGTTTCAGTGCACTGTTGGGGATGCCTCCTGCTGAGGGCCTGGCTCTGCTAGACGCGGGGGCTGTGGGGGACAGAACGGGGGCCGCACCCCGCCCACATGGACGTGCAGGCCGAGCGCTGGAGGCCAAGGGAAGGGGGCCGCCTGCAGCGGGGCGGGTGGCACTCCATGACCTGTGTGCACCTGCGACAGGTGTGCTTCTATAGGCAGGGCGGGCCCTGTGACTTGGACTGGAGGAAGGAGCTGGGACTGTGCTTCCCAGGGCCCCGGTGCCATGCAGGTGCCAGGGTAATGGCTCCTGCCGCCGCCCGGGGTTAATGCAGTCTGCGGAAACTTGAATTTTGTGCTTCAAGTTTGGAAATTCCGGTCTGTGTGCAGTTATCCTTCCACACTGCCCTAGCCAGTGCGCTCCAAATGCGCCTATGTGGCACCCACTGTGAGTGCCTGTTTTGCTAAGGGGGACAGTGGCTTCCACGCCGCAGGGATGCCCGGGGAAGGGCCCAGGCTGGCAGGAAGCAAGGGGCGGGGCAGAGCGCCCCAGGTCCCACGTGCCAGCTCCCCCGCCTGCCGGTGCCAGGCTGCAGTGAGGTTGCAGAGTGGGCCACTGCAGGCCCCAGCCCTGCCTCGACTCGGGAGCCCCTCCCTGCCATGGCCTGGGGGCTGCCAGCCTGGAGGGACCTCAGGTGCTCTCTGGCATTTTATAGGGGTTTTGGAAGACAGCTGGCAGGGTGAAACCTCCCAAAGAACTTGCGAGCCTATTAAGACAGATTTATTTCAGGGAGAAGTGGGAGAGGAGGATGGAGCAAGGCACACCCACCCGCTCAGCCTGCCAATCACTCTCACCTGGCAGCCTGAGGCAGCCCCAGGACGCCCGCAGGAGCAGTGCTGCACTGTCCCTGGAAGAGGTGGCAGGTGGGCACTGTTGGTCCCATCAGAAACGCACCCCAAAGCCAGGACAGGACAGACCTGCGGCTAACTGGGGTCCCCAACACCCCACCTGGAGCAGTGAAGGGGGCACCCAATCCCAAGAGCCACCCTCCCGCCGTCTGGTCTTTCCTGGTAATTAGGAAAGGGGCTCCCCAGCCGGAACATTGTCCACAGAGGGCACATTTTTCTTCACTTACTTATGAGGAAGCACCCGCATTTGAGCCATGAAAATTATAAAGTTACTTTTTTTTGAGACAGGGTCTTGCTCCGTCACCCAGGCTGGAGCAGAGGCGTCATCATAGGTCACAGCAGCCTCCAACTCCTGGGCTTAGCTTTCCAAGTAGCTGGGACTAGAGGTGTGTCCCACCACAACCGGCTACATTTTTCTATTTTTTGAGAGACGGGGTCTTGATGTTGCCCAGACTGGTCTCAAACTCCTGGCCTCAAGCCATCCTCCCACCTCAACCTCCCAAAGTGCTAGGATTACATGTGTGAGCCACCGCACCTGGCACAAAATTACCTTTTTTAGTCTTGCAAAGCTTGGATCATGAAGACTAGGAGTACGTGCAGTCCAAGGTTTTTTCCCACACTTTGGTGGCAGATGCTCATTTTTCACCAGATGCAGTTTTTTCGTTAGAACTAAGATGAAAACTGTTCAGTCCAAAGGAAAGCCTGTGTGTGGAGTAACATGTCTGCAGACGTTTTGGGGGAGGAGAAACAGGAAGTCAGGGCAGCCAGCTTGGTGGAGGCTGAGAGGAGGAGAAGGGCAGGGCGGATGCCGGAAGACTCCCAGGCGCCTTGCGCAGAGCTCCCAGGGTGGGGAAGCAGCCGCCTGCTCTGGACCGTCTGGGGGTGGCAGGTGGACCTCAACGCTCTGCAGCCGTGTGAGGGGAGCTGAGGCCCCTCCCGGGGGTTCTGTGATGTGGGGGTGGGCCCACGCACTGCCCGGGGTGACAGTGGGGCCTCAGAGCAGCAGGGCACCCGGGGAGCGGGCAGCCCCTCCACAGACGGAAATGACCTGCAAGTAACCACAGCACAGTCCCTCATGTCAAACTGCTTTATTACATCTTAAATAACAGTACAGTTTAATATAGTATCTATCTTGCATCCAGCTTCCTTGCAGTACACTGACTTTAAAATTAAATACAAAAGGTGAAAAGGGTACGGGTGCAGAGAGCTCTACAGAGGAGTGATGGAAGGAGAAGGGAGGGTTTCATTTTTATTCTCTTTGCCAGATCCAGGCCTACCGCACGGTCACAGCACAGTTTTGTACAGTGTCGCAGGACAGGATGGAGAAGCCACTACTGCTGCTATGAGGGGTGCTGGGGGGTCCCACAGAACGCTGCTGCTGGGCACTGGGCTGGAAATGAAACCAGGATATCTCCATGTGGTAAAAATGATCTGCCTCAGATCCGAGGCTCATTCTGTGGGGAGAGGCCACGGGGACTGGCGGATCGGGGGGGCAGCTCTCCCTCCCGCCTCTCAGAATCCAACAGCAACCGTTTGCAACAGGACTGGTTTTTTTTAAAAAAGAAATAAAGAAAACAGTGACTTATCCCGCTACTCAAGCGTGTAGAGCTGCTTACTGTACTGCTTCCGGTATGTGTGCAGAGCAGCAGCGAGAAGTGGGTAGAGCTGCGGTGGCTACACTGTCAGAGGTTATTTCTTAAAAGAAAAAGAACACCTACGGGCGGAGTCCTATGTGCACTTGTGAGCATTTCTACAGCATGCGAATCTAAGAGCAAACCCACCCAACACGGCAAACAGTCAAATGCTTTTAAAATTTAACTTAGAAAGTCTGAGATCATTATTTTCAAAACATTGATTTGTACATTGTTTCATACACAAATAACCGACTGACTATCCAAGCACAGGACAGGCATCTCTCTTGGAAACAGGTTCCTGATGGGCGGGCGGGGCGGGTAGTGTTAGGCTGTTATGAACGTCCCTCCAACGGCACAAGGAAACCCGGGTGAGATGAAGACTAACTGAGAAGGCAGAGGCTGGGGGCGGGGGGGTGGGTGCTGGATCTGAGTTCACTATTCAGAAAAGGCGAGGGGCTCTCTGTCACACGGGCAAGACCGTCGACAGCGTGTGCGCGGTCACTTCCCTTCTCAGCATGTTCTTTCTACGCCATGTTTGTGTGCGACAATCACCGCGACATAGACAAAACAAAACAAAACAAAAAAAACCCAACGAACCCGGGGACTGGATTTACATCAGTGACAACGTCAGAGAGGCTGCCCTAGACTCCGGTTCTGTTTCACTACGAACATAAAGGAATATATTTAAAAAAGGAAATACGAATGCTTCCAAAGTCCTGTTACAAACATGACTGGAAATTTAGAAACTATTACAAGATAAAGTCCTCAACTTGTTTTGCATGAATGCCACAAACAGGGTCACTGGTCTAAAGTTCAGACAAGCTACCGAAGAGGTGTGTCTGTCCCACAATACACTCAGGTTACCTTCTGGTTAACACGTTTATTATGGTACTTCCTTTTAAAATTCATTCAAGACAAAAAAGAAACGAAGACGATGGCCCCGGAAGGAATGCACAATTTGTTTAGTTTACAGCACAGAGATCCTTCTCTCGACGGGAATTGTGCTCTTGGTTTCAGCAATAGTGAAGGAAAAAGATCTTGCCCTTTGAAGTTCTGAGGGGAGGTGCAGGGTGTCCACGTTAGTGCGGCTGGGTGGGGTATGCTCTCACGGTCAGGTCACGGTCAGGGTGGAATGGTCTTCCAGTCTCCGCAGCGTCCACGGGCTGCTTTAGACAGAGTTCAAATAAACGGAAAAAGAAACAACATGTACACTCGGACGTGCAGGTGGTGACACTGCTCTTGTCACTGCCGCACCAGCGCCTGCGGCCCAGGGCACTTCACTCCCGATTCCGCAACTGTCCCCTTCCCACAGCAAGCCACGCTGGTGCCACCACCACGAGCCCCAACTGCACGTTTCTGTGGGAACACACAGCTCCGCTCAGAGGGCCGTGGGGTCCTTACCTCCTGGTGTTAGTTCCAGATCTTCAGGAAGCTGTCCCAGGACCCTGTGGCCACAGCCATGCCGTCATCAGTCACTCCCAGGCAGCTGACGCGGTTGTCATGTCCGGCCAAGACACCTGGGCACAACCACAGCACAGTCACGCTGGCGCCCAGAGGGGCCTCACCCCTACGTGACACCGAGACGGGGCTGGGTGGCTCCTCTGTGAGGGGACGAGACCCAGGATCCCTCGTGGGCAGGAAGGGGAGGAGGTCTGTCCGAGTGGGGCGTGGACGCTGAGCGGAAGCGCACAGCTGGTCCAGCCCTGGGGGGAGGGAGAGGGACAGCGACCCACACGCCCCGCCCTAGAGAGCCACAGCACGGAAGAGCTCACAGAAAACACGTCTTTCGGCTGCTCTTACATCTGTTTAAATGTAAGCTGATTTATTTATTTATTTTTTTGAGACAGAGTCTCACTCTATTGCCTGGTGTCAGCCTAGCTCACAGCAACCTCAAACTCCTGGGCTCAGGCGATCCTCTTGCCAGTAGCTGGGACTACAGGCATGCACCACCATGCCTGGCTAATTATATTTTTAGTTGGTCAATTAATTTCTTTCTATTTTTAGTAGAGATGGGGTCTCACTCTTGCTCAGGCTGGTCTCAAACTCCTGACCTTGAGCGATCCACCTGCCTCGGCCTCCCAGAGTGCTAGCATTACAGGCTTGAGCCACCGTGCCCGGCCATAAGTTGATTTAAAAAGAGAAAAAAAAGGCAGAAAGATGACCAGAAAACTCCCTCATTCAAAGGCACACGTAACACTGAGAGCCTCTTGCACTGACTTCTTAGCACTCACTTAAGAAGCCTAAAAAATGAAGCAAAAACCACCATCAAAAAGTATCAAAACCACCCCAATCTCAAAGCAACAATGAACGGCATGAGAAGGTAGGGGTGTGGGCAGCCTCCCTTGGCCTGTGACCACAGTGCCTGCTAGAGCAGGTTCGGCGGCCGAGAGACCACGGGGCCGGCACCCAGGCACCCGGCACCAAGAGGAGCCTCCTGTGGATGCCGCACAGTCCTGCGTGGACGACTCCAGAGCCAGAACACGCACTCCTCCCACGTGGATCTGTAGGCTTGTTTCAGACAAGCTCTCCCACCTCCACAGCACCAGGTCACAGCGGGGCACCGGCCCCGAGCGTTCTCTGCGGAGGCCTGGGCTGGCTTCCTCGGCCCTCCACAGCACGGCGACTAAGCCTTGCTCAGAAGTACTCCAATTTGGCCCACTCAGGCCAGGGAGAAAAGGGGAGGCATCTGCCCAGGAGGTGGGAGCAGCATCCACCCAGATGCAGGAGGCCACGAGCCCCGGCGGCACGTTTCCTTCTGCCACCCCCCACGCGCTGAGATGGACAAAGTTGAAAGACTCCAAGAGTGTCAACATTCTCCAATTCGAATGTCTATCTGTAATAAGAAAGTTCTCGTCTTTTCTACAATTTGTACTTTGACATCCTTGGCAATAACACACTAGCTCTCCATACACAAAATTCCGGCTACAAATTGAAGGTCCTGGGATGCACCTGCCCGACCCGTGCTCCACGGGCTCCCTCACTTTGCCTGCCGTGGCCTCAGACGGCTGAGCAGTTGGCTCCCCTCCTGCCCGCCGGGCCCCCCTGCCCCCCTCACGAGCGTGTGTGGGAAGAGCTGCTGGTGCCCATGGATCAACCCACCTGAAGGGCCAGAGCCAGGACGTCTCAGCAGTGACCCTCCCCTTCCGCTGCACCACAGCCTGACTGACGAGGCTGAGACACCGCAGCTGACGCACATCAGGCCCATCCTAAGGATACGATCAGAGCACCCAGGAGGCACGGAAAGGCCCCACAGCCACCTACCTGCCCTGTCAGCCTTGAGTGCATCCCAGACGTTGCAGTTGAAGTCGTCGTACCCGGCGAGGAGGAGGCGCCCGCTCTTGGAGAAGGAGACGGAGGTGATCCCGCAGATGATGTTGTCGTGGGAGTAAGTCATGAGCTCCTGGTCTGCACGAAGGTCGAACAGCCTGCAGGTAGCGTCATCCGAGCCAGTGGCAAACGCGTTGCCATTTGGAAAGAACTGGAAAGAGAAAGGAAGTGAAGACAGTACATAAATGCTCAAAAAGAAACACTGGAGATGTGGACAGCTCGATGGTCGATGGCAGGGCTGCGGACAGAGCAAGCGAAGGTTAGCAAGAGCAGGGACCCACTCGGGACTGTGACGGGGACGGGACTTGCACCGGGGAAACTCTCGGACACCGTGACCTGACACTGCGGTCGTCGTCCCCAGTGAAGAGATCTTATTCCAACAGAACAGTGGGGACGTGGCCGTAACTGACAAGCCTGTGTGTCTCTGCAGCTGCCGACCGTCAGGCTAGTCTCATGGGGGGGGGGGGCAGAGCTCTGCCCCAGGGAAGCAGACCTGTGCCTCAGTCTCAAGGCCAGGGACTGAGCACAGCACCTGCTGTCAGGGTGCTGGAACGCAGGGAGGCATCTCGGACCTGCTGCACCCTGACCTGTAGTGGTGGCCGCTATTAGTTTAGTCTCCAGCTAGAGGTAAGCGCGGATGACTGGGACAGGGCCGGGCACACACAGACACCTCGTAGCTATCTGTGAGACAAAGGGTCAGCACAGAGCCAGCTGGCTCCTGAAGGTCACAGCAGATCTCGGTGGAGTTTTCTGTGTACTGGTCTGTAAATTAGATTGTATTTGCACGGAAAAGAGAGAACATCTAATCCGGAAAACAGTGTAAAATTTAGCAATCTGAACCACTCGCAGAGCCGGAGCAGCCCTGTCCCCACGCCTCCACCCAAGCTCACACAGATGGCGTTGATGTCGGACTCGTGGCCGGTGAAGGTTTGCCGGCACATCCCTTCTCGCACGTCCCAGAGTTTGGCTGAAGCATCGCAAGCACCAGAGACAAACAGCCTGGCGTCGGGAGCGAGAGAAAGGCTCATGACGTCTCCAGTGTGTCCCGTGAACGTGGTCGTCTGCTGGCCGGTCTCGATGTCCCACAGGGCACTGGAGCAAATGACAACGGACATCAACCTCATGCTCTCAGAATGGTCCTCAGACAAACTGTCCTTCCAACCGCCCAGGACCACAGTAAACCTCTGCACTTTGACTTAAGAATTTTTTTTTTTTTTTTTTGAGACACAGTCGTGCTCTGTTGCCTGGGCTAGAGTGCTGTGGTGTCAGCCTAGCTCACAGCAACCTCAAACTCCTGGGCTCAGGCGATCCTTCTGTCTCAGCCTCCTGAGTAGCTAGACTACGGGCATGCGCCACCATGCCCGGCTAATTTTTTCTATATATATTTAGTTGGCCAATTAATTTCTTTCTATTTTCAGTAGAGACGGGTGTCTCGCTCTTGCTCAGGCTGGTTTTGAACTCCTGACCTTGAGCAATCCACCCGCCTCGGCCTCCCAGAGTGCTAGGATTACAGGTGTGAGCCACCGTGCCCAGCTGACTTAAGAAATTTTTTAAGAGACAAATTTAAATTTTGTAATGTGACTTTTGTCGGAAGCGAAACAAAGCAAACAAAAACCATACAGACAATAAACGGCCATGGGCTCAAGAGTAACTGGGACGTCACGGCAACTAACAGCAGCACACGGGGGCCTGGTGTGGCTGTCACCGCAGAGACACTAGTGGCTGCGCTGCACACTTGGGGTTACAGAGGAGCTTGTGGAGGGGCAGCAAGGAACTCCTGGGGAGGCCCTGGCCAGTGGGGAGGACTCTGCGCTACCTGCAGCTGCTCCCTCCCCGCCCTGTGGGGTTCTCACAGTGCCAGCCACCCTCCCCTCCACCCCCTAGGGGGTCTTAGAAAAGGCATAAGACAACAATGCCAGGTAAACAAATGGCTCAGAGCAAATCTGTGGTCCTAATGCCCTTTCTTGGAGTCACAAATAGGAGACCAGGTAAGTTCCTGATGGTCACATGCGGTATTCCCTTGTATTTCGGCCTAATGGGCTGTCCACAGGTGAGACCTAGACCACACCCTGCCAGAGCCTGGCTGTGCAAGGCAGGCTCTGAAGCTATCAGCCCAGGTGTGGTTCCTGCACCTCAGCCCACAGAACCGAAAGCCAGCGGCTTGCGCCAGCCTTAGCAGAGAGCCTGGCTGGGCGGGCGGCGCAGACCCAGTCAGCTGACTGTGACACGAGCCGCACAGGGAGTCTCCTCACTAGGGCCTGAGGCACGCTAGGAGGAAGTAAGATACCTACAGGAGTCTGAAAAAAATGATTAATGAATCAAAGTGCTTTAAAAATATCTTCTAATAAAGTCTTCCCAAGATTGACAGCCTAGACTATAAATCTTCTCTGATTCTGTGAAGTTTAGGTAACCAAGACACCCTATGACATCACGCACCCCTGCTCACAAGTCGGGTGAGGGCCCCCGTCTCAGTGAACCCCTGCTGACCACACGCTGGTGTCTGTCACAGCTGGGCAGCCACGCTACTCCTGGCACCAAACCATGCCTAAGACGACTAGAAAAACCCACAAGGACAGTTTAAGTCTAAAATGACTCTCATTAAGCAGCGATCTAGTCATTTATGTGCTTTGACAGCACAAATGAAAAAATTTTAGAGCTTATTTAAGTAGGCTTCCACCTACCAACCAGTAAGATAAAAACTTTATTAACAAGTCACTTAAACTGTGACACTGTGCTATTTTTTTTATTTTAGCATATTATGGGGGTACGAATGTTTAGGTTACAAATGTTGCCTTACCCCCGCTTTCCCCCCACCCCAGTCAGAGCTTCAAGCGTGTCCATCCCCCAGACGGTGCGCATCGCACTCATTATGCATGTATATACCCATCCCCTCCTCCCCCTCCCATCTGCCCGACACCCAATAAATGTTATTCCTGTATGTCCACTTAGGTGTTCATCAGTTGATACCAGTTTGCTGGTGAGTACACCTGGTGCTTGTTTATCCATTCTTGGGATACTTCACTTAGTACAATGGGTTCCAGCTCTATCCAGGAAAATACAAGAGGTGCTAGATCACCACTGCTTCTTATAGCTGAGTAGTACTCCATGGCATACATACACCACATTTTATTAATCCACTCATGTACTGATGGGCACTTGGCTTGTTTCCACATCTTTGCAATTGTGAATTGTGCTGCTATAAACATTCGAGTGCAGGTGTCTTTTTTATAGAGTGTCTTTTGCAAACTAGTTCAACCTCTGTGGAAAGCAATATGGAGACACCGTAAAGCGATACAAGGAGATCTACCACTTGATCCAGCAATCCCACTACTGGGCATCTACCCAAAAGACACCTGCTGTTTTTAAGCTGCACTCACCACTCATACACGATGGC
>CAUYRT010047053.1:0-20367 GCA_963574885.1 Lepilemur ruficaudatus
TTTAAAACTCCAGTGCTTTCCAAATAATTTATATCTTTCTGAAAAGGACAAATAGGGGAATTCAAGAGTTTTATTTTCAACTTTGTCATTGACTCAATTACTTAACGTTTTCAATCTATAAAACAATAGTAATTGTAATCACTCATTATCAATGAAATAATTTCTGTTCTTTGGAAGAATTATATACAATAATATTTAAGAGTGTTGGTTCAAGTTTAAATTCTAGAGAAAGCAAATTAAATTCACTGACTTATTTTTACTAATTGTAAAATTGACGTAGAAATACTACCTACCTTGTAACAGTATCAGAGAATTAAATGATATAATATTTGTAAAGAATCAAGTCAATACATGGTAACTATAATTATTTGGAAATAATTCTGAGTTAGTTTTCATAAAATCCACTTAAACAGGAGGATATTTTTAGCAGTTACAACATTTTCAAGGGATTGAGACATTTTGGTTTGCTCTCCTTGAAATGGAGATGAATTATATTATAAATGTTTCATGATTCTAAATGTTAGAGGGATGTGTGTGTGTTTGTGTGTGCGTGTGTGTATGAGAGAGAGAGACTTATTTGTTTAGCTCCTCATATAAGAACTATTTTTAGGACAATAAATATGAGTAATCCTCCCTAGATTAAGAATGGTCTGAAGGCAACGAGTAAAGTACACATTCTGAAAGAAGGAAAGATAAGGAAAAATATACATTTTATGAACCATTGTGTGAATATTTCCTCTGACTCCAGAAAGCCGCATCTAACTAGCCTGTGTCATTACATTTTATGATGTAATTATCCTTCATATTTTAGGCCGTATTCACTATGACAAACTAGGAGTTGACAAAAAATCATTCTCCCAGTATGTAAAAGCAGATAAAAATGAACTATGTAAACAAATACCAGATAGAATCTACTTACACTCTTGATCGGGAGCAGAATCCTGAGGATTACACTCAAACATCAACTGTATTTAACAAAAAAGAGGCACTTGAACTATTTTGGATTTTTAAAATCTTTTCTTTTAACATTTCAGAGCATAGAATTTTTAATAAAGATTAGTTATTCCATGTAAATATTATTCATTTCCCCATAAACAACATTTGTAGGCATTAACAAACTTATCACATGGTATCTCTTTGGGATGGAGGGAGGAGGGATGGAGTAGGAAATTAACAGTTAGATCTGAATTTAAGCCAGGATCTGATATTAGTTGTGTGACTTTGGGAAATTTATATAACCACTTTCATTCTCACTTTTCTCATTTTCAAAATGAAAGTTTGTTGTAAGAATAAAAGATAAGGTATACAAAGTACTTAGTGCTATACCTGACATTTAATATGGGTGCAGTAAATGATAAAAAACATTGTTTTCATTTTTACTGTTGTTATTCTGCCATTAACCTCTCGAAATGTCAGAATCCAAGACCTTAAAGGTATTTTCAGGACTGAGAAGATGCTGTCTTTTTACTTCTTCCTTACTTGCCTGAAGTCATTTAGCCCTTGATTAAATATTGGCACCTTGTTTGATACCTGTGCAGTTAATCTGTAGCATAAATCTCATCAATATTAGAGAGGCCTGGACAAGTTACTAACAGAGCAATTTACTCATTGCTAAAACCATCACAAGGCTAAAAAAGGTTTATGCATAATCTAAGAAACCCACATTATTTGAGACAATTATAGATCCTAAATTTTTCAGAATGATGCATATGTGATAAAAACATAAATGTCATATTTCTATTACTATTATTAAACACTGTTTTTAGATCAACAGTTAACAATCCTGGGAAACTTTTATAATATGCACAAATGAATACCCACCCTAAGTTTTTGAGAGCTGTTTATTCAGAAGAGGTTAGAAAATTCAATTTAAGAATCACCAAAGATTGAACATCACTCCTCTTCCTCTAACATTGATTAGTTGTGCTATTTTTTGAAACACATTTGTAATGAAGTACAATTTCAATAGCATCCTTTGCATAGTTTCCATTAACTTAATCATATTCTTTGTATAATATAAGAGACCAAATCCATTTTGTTATTATTTGGTACTGAGAAATAAAGATATGTTTCAGAGTCCAGTAGATCCTTCCATGAATATTAGTTCTTTCACATAATAATCATTTTTCATACCTATTTTGGGCCTTACAAACCTCAACTTTGAAATGAAGTATCCACCTTGTATCATTGAAATGAATAGTAAAAGAAATAGTGCACGAAAATGAACAATCAGAGATTTATGATTTTTTCTGTCCGAGTTGGAAGAGGATACAAACAAATGGAAAGACATTCTATGATCATGAATTAGAAGAATAAATATTGTCAAAATGACTATATTACCCAAATCAATCTACAGATTCAGTGCAATCCCTATCAAAATACTAGTGATATTCGTCACAGAAATAGAAAAAATATCCTAAAATTTGTATGGAACCACAAAAGACCCTGAATAGTCAAATACTGATCAAAAAGAATAAAGCTGGAGGTATCACAATACCTGACTTTAAAATATACTACAAAGCTATAGTAACCAAAGCAGCATAATATTGGTATAAAAACAGACACATAGATCAATGGAATAGAATAAAAAATCCAGAAATAAATTCAGATACTTACAGCCAACAGATTTTGGACAGAGGTGACAAGAACATACATTGGGGAAAGAAAAGTCTCATCAATAAATTGTGCTGGGAAAACTGGACATACACATGCAGAAGACTCCTATCTCTCACCATATATAAAAATCAACTCAAAATGAATTAAAGACTTAAATGTAAGATCCCAAACTTGTAAAACTCATAGAAAAGAGCATGGAGAAACACTTCAGGACATTGGTCTAAAAATTACCAACAGATTTTATGGGTAAGACTTCAAATGTACAGGCAACAAAAACAAAAACAGTCAAATGGAACTGCATCAAACTAAAAGGCCCTATACAGCAAAGAAAATGAACAGAGTGAAGAGACAACTTGTAGAATGGGAGAAAATATTTGCAAATTATTTATCCATTGCAGTGGTCCCCACCAGGGACCGTTTTCATTGAAGACAATTCTTCCAAGGACAGAGTGGTGGGTGGGAGGTGGACCTCAGGCAGTGATGCCACTAATGAGGGGTGGCTGTTCATATACTGCCTGGCCCACCATTCACCTCCTGCTATGTGTCCTCCCTCTATTCCCCGACTTCCTTAGTTTCATGGAAGACAATTTTTCCATGGAGGAAGGACAGGGGTGGGGAGAGAGTGTAGGGTGTGGTAGAACTTTGTGACCTGGTCCCTAACAGGTCTGCTGCCGGGGCTTGGGGATCACAGCATCAGGGGATTAATATCCAGAATATATAAGGAACTCAAACAACTCAACAACAAACAATCTGATAAAAAATAGACAAAAGATTTGAATAGACATTTCTTTAAAAAAGACATACAAATGACCAACAGATAAATGAAAAAATTCTCAACATCACTAATAATGCAGATAAATGCAAATCAAAACCACAATGAGATATCATTTCACCCCTGTTAGAATAACTATCATCAAAAAGACAAAAAAAAAAAATGCTGGCAAGAATACTGAGAAAAAGGAATACTTATACACTGTTGGTGGGAATATAAATAAGTACAGCCATTATGGAAAACAGTATGGAGGTTTCTCAAAAAACTAAAAATAGAACTACCATATGATCCAGTAATCCCACTACTGGGCCTTTATCGAAAGGAAAGAAAATCAGTATATGGAAGAGATAACTGCACTCCACGTTTACTGTAGCTCAATTCACAATAGTAAAGATGTGGAATCAACATAAATGTCTATCAGAAGATGAGTAAAGAAAATGAGATATATACACAATGGGATACTATTCCACCATAAAAAAGAATAAAATTCTATCATTCATAGCAACAGGAATGAGCCTAGAAGACGTTACGTTAAGTGAAAAAGTCAGGCACAGAAAGGTAAATACCACATGTTCTCAGTCATATGTGGTAGATAAAAGGATTTCATAGAAGTAAAGAGTAGAATTGTGGTTAATAGAGGCTGGGAAGAGTGTTGGCGGGGTAAGATAGGGAGAGATTGGTTGACAAATAAAAATTTACTATTAAATGAGAGGAATGAATTCTAGTGATCTATAGTGCTATGGAGTTAATATGGTTAATAATTTACTGTGCAGTTTGGGGAAAATCTGGAAGAGAGGATTTTAAATGTTCACAACACAAAGTGATAAATGCTTAAGGTGATTAATATGCTAATTACCCAGATTTGATCATTACACATTGTATATATGTATTGAAATATCACTGTATTCTATGAATATATACAATTATTGTGTGTCAAGTAAAAATAAAAGAAAAGTGAGAATATGGATAAGATGAGCTGATGAGTTTCCTTTTAGTTTAATATTTTCAAGATTCTAAGCTGACTAAGGGCCTTTTAGCTTAAAAAGCAAAACTCTCATAGATTAAGATTGAGTTGTTTTGTAGGAATGAGGAAAATGATATTTAGCACCTGCTTTACAGTGATAATTGGTTATAGCAGGCATTATTCAACTTTATGAATAATTATTTTAATTAACATGAAATATACCTATTTCCCCCCCCCAAAAGGCTATGGAAACTTCTGAAAGGCTGTCATTGAGCAGCAAACATTGGTTACCTTAAGAGTGTAAGATTGAAAGTGCCTAGAGGTTGGAGTAGGGGTAGATTATTATGCCCATGTATTATTTAACTTGCAAATGAAACATTTACTTTTGTAATTAATGAGTTAGGATAGAAAATTAAAATTAAAATCTAAGCATAGATCACTGTCCTATGCCTGTCTGTATATCAGGCACATAAAATATTTGATGCACAAGTATGTAAATGGTCTACATTTTATGAATGGAATTTTCTGGTGATTGTAATATGTTTTTCATTTATAGGAAACAGGATTTTAGAAGTAAAACTGTGGTCAAAAATATCATTAAAACATAAATCTAAAAATATACTTGCCAATCCGAAATGTAAAATGTGACAACTTAAATGCCTAACAATAAGTTTACCTCCCATAATACTGCTTAAATGAATTATGTTTTTGCATGAAATATAACTGATAAATGTCTAAAGTGCATTTCAATTAAACTAAAAATTTGTTTAAAAAAATGAAGCTACTGAAATATATTGAATGGTTCCAAATAAGTCTGTGGGAGAAATACATTTCCTACAATGAAATTTAAAAATCAGAATCTAATAAGATTAGAAAACATGATCAGGAATACAAGGACATAATAAATAAGGGTAATTGTAAAATATAGCAATTTTGACATTTCTTTTTTATTATGACTCACTTTTATTTAGGCAATAAATTCTTTAATATTCATTTAAGGGGATATTCATTTTTTTCTTTGAAATGAGAAATGTATTGATTTAGGCGAAATGTCAACAATTTGATTTATTATTTAAAATTGAGGTTTTATGATTCTGGTTAAGTCACCAATGAAATATGATTGGTTTGTATGTTGCTCCATGAGAAATTATCTTGTTGCCATTGTCGCTGTTAACACTATAATAAGTTTAGCTAAAAGAAACATGTTATTTCTTTTGGCCTTTATTCATACAAATATGTGTGTCCATATATGTGTATATGTTGAAATGTATATTTATATATGTGTATATAGAGAGACAATCACATACATATACAAAATACCTCTATTACAATGACATTGCCTTTCAAGTATAAGTGCAAGGAAAAAAGATAGAAAATGCAGATACATTGAAATACAAAGTACTTAATTCTTTAAAGGTAGTAGATTTATCAGTCCTCCCCTCAGACCCCAAGATCTGCACATGACAACTTGGTATTTACCATGGAAATTGATGTATGACTGCACTCATCAGAATTTCGGTCTATACAACATTTTTGAGAAAAGATCCAGACCAACTTAGACTGTAGTCTAAGCTCCCGTCCCACCAATCATTTATGACAGAAGAATAAACTTATTCATGTTAAATCTATACAGTCTGATCTTGCCTAGTTGTAAACCTCCCCACAAGAACTAGTCAGCATTTGTGACAGCATGGCAGTTTCACATTGATTCATGTTCCTCCAGACAAATGAGGAATGAGGTTCTTGTTGCATTTATTTCTAATTCCTATCTCCTGAATACCAACCCAATCTATATGGCAATTTATTAGGGTACTAGAGAATGTAGCCATTCTTTTATTTGAATTGGAAGTTTGGATCCACATCCAATTAAGATGGAGCCAAGTCTTTGGAGAAGAGGATAGCTGCCTTAATTTTAAAATGTTTATTTCCTTTTCCACTAAGTGAATTATATTTGAAAACACTTCCCTTTCAACTCTATCAGCTAACTGACACAAATTTTGTTTTAGCAGCTGTAATTAATACAGTGCTTTAAATTATACTTCTTTTAAAGAACTCAAAGGTATTGCTCAATTAAAATATTCTGCATTCTTTAATGCAAATAGTGACTTTTGAAAATGTGTAAAATATAACTTCTAGGGAATCAATGAATATTTTTCCAATAAATGACTTCGTGCCTTTTTCCTACACTTGAAGATGGTAGAGTGCGGGACAGCCAAATTTGAATGTTAAAATCATCTACAAAAACTCTACAAATTCAAAGAGAAATTCTTAGAGGTGACCATATAAATCTACAGTGTGATGTGCAGTTGAAAAGTGTCATCATATTGCCAATGAATCTACTATGAGCCGTTAGCTTGTTCAAACCATCATGACCTGAAAGCTTGGCACTTCATTACAAATAAAAGCCTCTCCTCTATTCTGTACCACTTCTATGTGCTAGGAGCTCTTGCACCCCACTTGTTCTTTTCTTTTACTAGAAGTAACAATCAGGAAAAGCAAAAGCCTCCTCTCCTGTGTCCACATCCAGAGCATGTTCCTCATAGCTCAAGAATATTTCCTCATTGAATTGGTTGGTGAACTTGTGCTGTTCTGACCTGTAACTGGATATATACTACCACTAAATTTGATTTTTTGTTATATCCAAAGTCCCCAGCAAATCAACCTATATATATGTTTCATAAGGACAGACACTTTTCTTCAGAAGCTCAAGCAGAGATTGAGACATTTTAAAAACTTTAAGATGAAACATATCAATGTTGAACTCTAAGTTTACATCAACTTTATATTTTTCTCCACTAGACATCCACTGTGCTAGTTACCTTAAAGTAGAGCTGTTTTCAAGTTAGTTGCCAGCAATCAACAGACCCTTTCCTCTATCATTAATTAACTATATGGTCTTTTTTACTATATATTATTTGAAATAGGAAATACTATTGCTATAAACCAACGCTAAGTAGACAGTCTGTGTCCTAAGCTCAGGAGACTTCTTTTTACCACAAAAGCCTTCTGGCTCCCAACTAGACCTGCTGCACGAGACCCAGCTAGCCATTTTGATTTAAAACTCTGTGTTCTGGGAATACTGCCAACATTATCCTTGAAATTATTGCTGCTAGAATACAACTGAGTTTCAGATTTTTCTAAATCATCACTGTCCAAGAGATAATGCAAGTCTCGTATGTCATTTACATTTTCTAGTATCTACATTTTTAGTAAGAGGAAACACTGAATTTAATAGTATACCTCATTTAATGCAAAATATCCTGTATTTGAGCATTTTAACTTATGGGCAATATTTTAAAATATGAACATTTTATATTCTTTTTTCATACTAAGTCTTCAAAATCTGTTGTGTGTTTTATACTTGCGATGTATCCCAATTTGGGCCAGATATTTCAAGTGCTCTATGGCCACAAGTGCAGCTTTTAGTCATATGAGCTATGACGGTGAATTTGCGGATATGTATTAGATGAAGGAGTGAATGATAATGCTTCCCTGTGAGATTTTGATGTAACCCCTTTGCAAGGATATTTACTCTAAATATACATGAGAGTGTGCCCAGATGCATTAGAGATCAAAATGATTTAAAAACCACAGATTTAAAAAGATAAAAAGCCCTAAGAATACACCTGTCAATGTTCTGATAGCATATAAATGACTGAGAGCATAAAAATGAAATTAGAATTTAATTTCAGAAATATAACCAAACCAAATTTTATTATATGTGGAAACTAAAATATACAATTCTGAAAAAACCTTAGTTAAAAAATTGTAATTCAAAATATCAATTGTTTCGTACTAAGGAAAACACTGGGGGTATCAGTTAAAACAATAATTAGGAGGATATATAGACTAAAATACATGTTTATGAAATAAAAAGATTGAATATTTATAAGCTATATGTCCTACTCAAAAAGCTAGAAAAAGGATACTAGTTAAGACTAGAGAATGCTGAAAGTGAAGAATATGAAAAACAAATTCAGAAGATTCATAAAGAGAAGAAACAACACACACACACACTTGTGTATATATTTACAGATATATCCATATATATCTATGCAGAGAAAGAGAGAATTGTAGATGTAGAGATTATTTTGAAATCCAAAGAGAATATTGCAAACTACTTTTAACCACGTATTTGAATCTTAGAGAAAATGAAATTTCTAAATATACATAAATTGCTGAAAGTAACTATAGAAAAAAATCAAAACCTATAAAGAACTTAATCAATAGGAGGGAAGGAAGGAAGAACAACTATATCTTAAGACCAGAACAAGGCAGAGCATATGGCAAACCACAGAAGGAAATAAACGCTCAAGAACCAGAGCTCAGCCATTTGGGGCAGAAGATCTCTGTAGCAATGGTATTTATAAATATGGAAAACACCATTAATAATTACGAGAAACTTTGATTATTCTGTACTTTACAATCCTACTCTCAAATATGTAAAATTAAGTACATGGTGTTTGATGCACGAGTGCTGTGGACACCCACAGTGGAAGTGCTTAATTATCATCCCATGAGGCAACCCCCAGGAATTGAGGCCACTTTTTGCTGTACCTTTAAGATCTCTATAAGAAAGGACACAAAACACTGGAACAATAATCACAGCTGAAGAAAAGAAAAGAACACTTGTCAAAAACTCCTGTTTACTGCAGCTGGATTTTATATTTGACTGGATAATATGATTCCCAGGGTGGAAATCAACTAACAGATGGAACTTGATAGACTCTCCAAAGTTAAGGTGATCAGACTTAAAAGCTGAAACAAGCAGGAATAACATAGAAACTTTCATAAATTCAAGTAATAAAACATACTAATAAATGTGTCTCTTGCTCTGTTAGACTTCAAGCAATTCAAGCAATGGACTTAATTTTAAACACAGAAATTAATATATAGTCACAGAAACTGAACGTTAGGAAAATTTAATAACTTTCTATACTTCAACAACTTAAAAATTGCAAAGAAAGTAAATATAAAAATATAAATAAAAATAAGTAGTGGGAGAATTAATCAAAATCTTTCACTATTTTTCCTTTTACTATATTTTCTTTTGATTACAAATTTTCAATCTTCTCCCAGAAATTAGAGGAAGTAGGTGATAAGAAAGTGATTCTAAGTATATACTTTGGTAATTTTTTTCAATCTCTGCTGCCTCCCCCACCACCAGGGTTTCTCTCTCTCCTCCCAATATCTCCTTCCTCCCACCTTCACCCCCACCCATCCCACTCTCTCATTCAGAGGAAAGAAAAATATATCACAGAGTGAAGGAAAAAGTTTAGACTTTGTAAATGTAGCCTCTCTTTGCTATTTTCTTGTTCTAACTTTTGCTACTATTTATCTTTCTAATTTTAAACTTTAAGGATTCAGTGATTCCTAGATGCCTACTTTTTAAAGGAAATTTCCAAAGGAATGTTGCTTTAATACTTCAGCCAAATCACCTCACAATTGGGAGAGCCAAGGCAGGAAGTTGAATTAATACCAATACCTGTGGTTGAATCCGAAAAGGCCACAGAGGCTTCGGTTCCCATTTAATCTCTGGGAAAGCTAGATGCCAGAAACAATATTTTTTAGTACTCAGCTTCTTAAAGCACAGTGTCTGAAAATCATATGTAAATCCTTTAAATGATACAAATGATACCATTCTTTCATTTTGGGGGCAACAGCTAACAAGAACTATTGGTAAAGACCAGGGTGGAGGAGGGAGAAGGTGTCTATAAAGCAAAATTTCCATCTGTGTTGGTCGTCTGCCATGTCACTTGCTAGACTCCCAAATGTGGGTGTTGTTTTTCCTATTAGGTAATTAGGATCACGAGAGGAGAGAGTACTGCATATAGGGAGATCAGAAGGGATAGGAAAAGAAAAGACTTGAACATAAGGGCGAAGGACTGGGAAAACAGGCAATCAGCAGAAGGGCACCCTGCAAGAGTCATGTGCATGGTTTTTATTATCGGATTGTTTGTTTTTCTACTTTTGATTAAATTTATTTAAAAAATGACTTAATTTATCCATACATCTTAAATATAAAATAATTTTAAGTGCATACTGGGTATTTTAAATATATAATTTTATAATGATGACTTCTGGTGAACCATTTATTGCCTTTCTGCAAAATTTTTAGTTACAAATACATGAATACGAAGGCCTAAGACTATGACAAATGAGGACTATTATTTCACATTTCAAATGGATGTCAGTTCCATTCTTGGCTGCATAATTCACTGCCAGAAGTTACTAAAATTCTAGAGCTTTAATTCTAAACTTTTTCTCTTAAAAATCCTAGAAAGTGCCTGAAGGTAGAATTATAATATCTTGAAGTCATTCATTGCCTGATATTGAGTGTCTACTCACTCATTCTTTTTAATTCTAACAGACATTTATTTTTGAGTCTGCTATTTGCAGACCACTGTATCACATATTGAGGATGTAATAGTAAAGAAGACATGGATGTTAAAGATTGGGGGACAGAAAATAGAGAAGTAAATGTCAGTGAGTCATGATAAGTAATATGGTGGATTAAAGCAAGGTAATTTGGTTAAAAGCTATTCATAGAAGGAATAATGAGGTGAAAGTCCCAATTTAAATGTGATGGGCAAAGAGGCTGAGGATGTAGTATTTAAACTGAGATCTGAAGGATCAGAAGTCAGCCATCAAAAGAACTAGGAGCGGAGCATGTAGAAAGGCTCTGAGACTTCTACTTTCTGTATAGTTGAACATCCTTACTGCTTAACATCCTAAACGACCTTCGCCCTAGGTCTGGATTATTGCTGCCTGTACCTGACCCATAAATTCCTAACGTAGACGATAGGAACAACTTTTGTGAGACTGTACAATTCTTTAGAATTAACACAGAATTTTGCAATTTTGCAGACCTTTTGAGAGTATGAGTATGTGGGTATTTTCCTGAATGTAACCCTAGTTCTTGCCATGTTTTCACATGGTTCAGATAGCCCCAGATGATTAAGAACTCTTTGTATACCAACTTTCCTTCCTTCTGTTTGTATCTCATGTATTTGTTTTCCCACATTCCTTGATTTCTCTATCTACTCTTATTCCATTAATTTTTCTCTTTGGGCTACTTGATTTGTGAGGGGTTGATTATTTTCTACATTAATTTAGAAGTCATATTTTGGCAGTAAAAAATAGAACCAACTTCTCTACACATTGAGTATCTTAAGATTTTATTTGAAGATTTTATAATTCTACCTCTTGCTACACAATACTTTTTAGTTTTCTCTTATGTTTTGAAATAAAGGTGTGCATACTCTTATTATGCAACATTGGTCTAGAAAAATAAAATCTTCAATCAACATCAAAATCATGTAATAAAACAAGAAAATGTTAGTAAAAAAAGCATTTTATACTAAAACCAGTATAATGGCACTATACTGGCTTTATATTTAACATTTTAATCTTTAATATATAGAAATACTTTTATTTTCTCAATAACAAATATATATAAGTGAAATAATTTTCCCATTTTATACTTAAATTGTTCACTCATTCATTAAAGTTTCATTACTAATTAATGGTTTATCATGAAACATATCTAGATGGTAATTTAAAGGAAATTCTGTATTCAGAAAATATTATAAGGATTAAATATTTTCTAATCTACATTTTTTTAATTTTAAATCTGGCTAAATCAGCAATTGTCTTGAAAACACAATTTGTCCTTCCAAAATTTTATACATTAAGTATCATGCTTAATCATAATGCAATACAATGCTTATTTATCTGTGAAATATTTTTCTTCAAAATTACATTTAAAATAATTTTTAGAGATGTATTTTTCTGGAAACATCACCAATGATAGTACTAAGGGTATAATTTATAGTAATAGTGGCCTGCTGTCTGCCTCTGGGAAAAAAAAATACCCTAGGGTGGTATGGTAGGTGGGGGAACCTACCTAAGTTGTCCCAATCACAAGTTATTTTTCCTGTGCATTTGGGTAAAAGCAGTAAAACAAATACAAATGCTTGGAAAAACAACTGAATGTATGGAAAAACTCCAAATGATCATTTACTAGAGTTAAATATCCATAACATTATAAAAAGAAAATTTGTATAGCAACATATCTCTAAAATACAAGATAGTGGAATCTTCCCCAAAAAGAGAAAAATGGAACCCCATAAAACCTGCCCCAGGGTAAAGTACATTTTGCTCTATATATGTGTGGTGGTTCTGATGTTCAGAATGCTTAATTTTATGTTCTTTAAGAACAATAGCTGAAATATAGAACACAGAATTATATTTTCAGTCATCATGAAACTTTTAATTCAATTATTTCTGATACTTCGTGAAATAGAAGTTACAACTGTGCCCAAGAGAGCACTTTGATAAATATATTTTGAATCTCAGAACTGAGTTTAGAGAGAATTACTAAGGTAGAGAACTACATTGAATTTATTGGGTTCCTTTGGGGTAAAAGGTTATGTGTAGCAGACAATTTTAAACTTATCAAATTCTGCATCAGTGTTACACATGAATCCATCCTTACCTTCACAATGGAACTCAGTAAGCTAGGAAGAAAACTAGGGTAAATAAGCACCAATTGCATTGCTGCCTCTTTTGTCTTCCTTTGTTGCCTCCTGCTGTTCCTAGTACCCTGCTTATTCCCAACCCTACTGCTGTCCTGTTTGAATGGGTTTCTTACTAATGCTAGCAGACAACACATTGACTTTATAGAGAGTTGCCTTATGTGACAGAGAATGCCGTTTGAACACAGTTTTCCAAACTTGCCATGCCTTTGTTACAGTAGGGGGTTCTATGATATATCATGGTGTCTTATTTATCACTACTCATTACATTGTTTTTCCTCCTCCTTACCTTTTCTCCCTTCTTTTGAAAGTATAATATTTTGGTGAAGAGCTCAAGGCCTGAAATAAAACCCAGGGTTTCAAATTCTAACCCCAAAAAGTATCAGTTGTGTGACTTTTGTCAAATTATTTAACTTCTTTGTCCTTTGGTCTGCTCATCAACAAAAGGGCTATATTAATTTTATCTACTATGTAAGGGTTTGAGAGGACTAAATGAGAAAATACAGGTACTTAATACAGGTGTAGCACATAATAAGCATTCAATGTTAGTTACTGCTTATTAATTAAAGTTTGGAGGTCATAGAGGCTCAACAACCAGAGAGAGGGCTTTAGGCATATAAGCAATACATTTTAACTCTGTATTCTTTCTGCCATTTAGTTTGAGTTTTTTTAATGAAAATATGTGGATTAAAGGGGAGAAGGTAAGACTGACATTCTTTCCCTCTGTCATTTACCAATGTGTTGAAAGGAATCAAATGAGTTTATATTTAATATTTATCGAAAGCAATCTGTATGGTTTTTCATATCTATATCTTTTTATGCCTAATCAATACCTGGAAGCATTCAGACATTAGAAGACATTTACAACAACCTTCTTTGGGGTTTGTGTTTGTGGTTTTCAATAATCAGATCACTACACTCTAACTCCTTTTGTTTATTATTTCATTGCGCTAAAGAGATGATTAAAACTGAGTTATGTTCTTAATGGGGCTAAACATGCACTATTTGTCATAATTAAGTTTCCATTGTATGTTGTGTGCTGGGTGTGGATATAAATTTATTCCCCTTTTAACAATTTATTGGAAAAAAGTGTATTTCAGACTTGGATTATTATTTTCTTTAATATTTGATTGTTGGTGATTTTACTTTGGCGACATTTATCTAGTAAACAGCAAGTAATAATAAGAATGGGTTAAGTGAATCAGTCAAGGTTGGCCTTTCTCTTATGCAGGAGCAATTTTTGGAAACCTTCAATATGCCTTCCTCACTTCAGTCATCTGGTTCCTCTCTCCCCCTTCTAGTAGTATACATTCGTACTTGTTTATTGTTTTCTTTATGGAAAAATATTTCACAGTAGCTTATCGTTTTTATAACGTTCAGTATATTGAAGTCAAAAATAAATTTTATGGTTTTACTGCAACCCATTCCATTATTTTATCCTTTCATGTTGAATCTAGAAACTCCAGGATTTTTTTCTTTTCTTCTTTGGGAAAGCTCCATATTCCTGATCCAGTTACTTGGATCTTCATTTATGCTTTCAGGATTCACCAGCCAATAAACACAGCTGGGTAATGATAGTTTTAATCTTGATAAGCTTCTTAGGGAGCATGGAAAAAGTAAACTCCAGATTTTTAGAGTAATCTTAATCAGATAAGATCACATATCTGTTATTTTACCTGTTGTTTTGAAATCACTGTTAATGTTCTGCACTGTTGGGATAGTTATATACATATAATATTATACATAAAAATAAACATGAAACTATAGAAACTTATAATTATCCATCATTATAGCGATGTGTGCAATTTTCATTCTCCACATAACTGTTACATATTCTGTATATTAATCTTTGCAAAATAACAATGAGAGATTTCTTACATGAATTACAAGGCAAATAATTATTGCATATTCCCATCTACATATCTCAAAGTCATCCAACATATCTGGAAACAAAAAATGTGTTACATAGAATGTCAACTCAGAATAACCACTTATGCTACCACTAGATGTTATTGCATTTATGAAATTGAAGACTTTGGTGAAAACAAGACATTTTTAATGTTTAATTCCTTTATGTTTTAACATTGTCCATTAAAACTCTTATCAACAAATGGAGATAAGAGATGTAAATGCAATATTTGCTCTTTTTGTTGGAAATGGAATAGTCTTCTATTCTTCACATTCCTCACTTGGCCCATGATTTAAACAATGAAATACTTGCACTACATGCATTTAATATCCAACAGTAAACAAGTGCAGTATGTACACATATGACATCATTTATATATGATTCACTTGTTTTTTTGCCAACAGCTAGCATTAGAACTAACACAGAGTAGGTGCTAAATAAATGTGGATTGTTGTGCCATTTCATAACTCATTTGTGATATAAAATAACTAGACAAATATATATAGTTAAAGATAAACTATACGTAATTTATGTGTTATAGTATTGTGTAAAGTATTTTGTATTTGGTGTATAAAAATCTTTTCTCAAAACCTTGTACAATCTTAACATGCTTATCTTGAGAATTCTTACTGAACTAATGAGAACACTTGAATTTCTGATTATCAGTGAGAAATTCAGTGTAATTGTACTAGAGTTCAATTGTGGTATTTTGAATAAAACTTAATAACTCAATTTTTATATATCACTGACTTGTCCTGGGAATAATCAGAACCAAGCTATTTTATAGCATAACACTGCAATGGTGTGCCACAGCCAGCTCATACTGAATTGCAAGAATTAGTTGCTGGTGTACATTCCCAATTCCATGTCCATTGATCTCACATTGGTAGGCTCAAAATAGCCATGTTGGGAGTTTTTCCACAAGGAAATGGGCAAATGCTACAAATCAGGGTGGGTTTATTTTTTGTTGGTGGTTTTTTTTCCTCTAGCAAGCCAACTGTTAAATCTTTGCCAGCTCACCACTGGGAATATCTAACAATTCAAAGATGCTAAATTTGTTTATGCTCTTAAAAAACAAATACTTTCATGTTTCATATTTTACTTAATAAACACGGTCTTATACATTTGTTTTTTGTTTTTTCTGTGAGAATCTTTCTGTTCTGAAATTATTTCAGAAAATATAGATAAGAAAAACCTAAAAAGTTCAAAGAGGTGTAAATTTTGGCATAAAGTTAAAGCTTACACCAAAAACATATGAAGTCCAGATTCAAAAGAGGAAGTTTTAGGTTTAGAACTATTTTTTAATTTTGAAAGTGTGGGCTCATTTTGGAATCTATCTCAAGTGTTTGAGCAAACAAAATTTGGGACATTCCTAGAGTAGAAATAGCTTAATGTATTTTAAGAAATTTCATTTTCCCTAGTAAACATTAAATAAATTATTATTTTTGCATTTTATTTTAGGGATTTGTAAACTTAATATAATTTTGTCATATAGCAGATCATTAACTTTAGTTTTTACTAAATTTACACAAGGGACATTTAAGTCTGTACCTCTTAGCAAATCAAGGATCAAAAAATGAATCAGAGAAAGAATTTATTAGATGATTTATTTAAGAGTAATAATTGTATACAGATGAACATGTTAGCTATGGAAATTTTTTCTGTCTTTCTTCAGTGTCTATGATGTTTAGATATTTTTCACTCGTGTTATTTACCCCAATTTTACCATACTCATTATTGATGTGTACTTTCATATTTACGTAAATATACCCATATATTCACCAATATTTTTGCTCATCATTCATTTTTGAGTTTTATACATTCAATTTAGAAAGATTTATTTAAATTTGTTTTAGTGAGAAATAGTTGGTAGTAAATGCTATTATTTAATTTTTATTTTTAAAAGATACTTTTCCTGGGTATAGAGTTCTAGGTTGAAAGTCACCTTCTATGAGGACATTAAAACATATTATTCTACTGCAATCTGGTTTCCATTTTTGCTGACAAAATGATAGCTATCTATTTTTTTTTTTTATTTCAGAGTATTATGGGGGTACAAACATTTTGGTTACATAAATTGCTTTGTACTCTTTGAGTCAAAGTTGTTAAGTGTGCCCATCACCCAAATAGTGTGCACTGTACCCATTAGTGTGAATTTACCCATCCCCTCCCTCCCCCCTTCCACTTGCTTGATTTCCAATGAATGTTATTTCCATATGTGCACGTAAGTGTTGATCGATTGGTTCCAATTTAATGATGAGTATGTGGTGTGTGTTTTCCATTCTTGTGATACTTCACTTAGAATGGTTTACAGTTCCATCCAGGTTAATACAAGAGGTCTTAGTTCATCAGTACAACCTCTACAGAAAGTAGTATGGAGATATCTCAAAGAACTAGAAGTAGGCTTACCATTTGATCCAGCAATCTCACTACTGGGTATTTACCCAAAAGAAAAAAAGACTGTCTATAAAAAAAGATAGCTATCTCTTTAAATGGCATATTTTAAGTTGATGTGCCTTTTCTATTTTGTTACTTTTAATATCTCTTTGGAATTGGTGTTCAGCTTTATTATTATAAAATGCTAGGTGTATATTTTTGTTTGTTTTTCCAGCTAGGAATTCTTTGGGCTTTCTGGGTGTGAGTAACATCTTTCAATAATTCTACAAACTACTTTCTATAATATATTTGATAATTATTTTTATTCTCTCTACTATCTCTTGTTAATTTGGATATCAAAAGTCATCTTCTAACTTTTATATCTGCTTGCTGTCGTCATGCCGCCTAGCTGCTTTATTTTGTAATTTTTTCTCCACAAGCACATGTTTCTAGGAAGTGTTTTTCTGAGAAACTCATTTGAGGCCTTTTGAAGCTGGACTTTATTCTGTGAAAATTTGCCACTGATCTCATAGTTACTAATGGAACCTACCAAACTGAGATCTACTTTAAGTTCTTCTCATGATGTTGTTATTCTTATACAGGTAACATAAAGATTGCAACAAACGGCAGAATTGCATGAATTCCAGCTTATGATCATTGAAACTTTGTGGAGTTTCTCTTTCCTGTTTTAATTTTAGGCTTTTTATCTATTTAATGCCAAAGTCAAGACAGATGAATTTTCTTCTTGTAGCCTTCTGTACTTAGTTCTCTTTAAACTTTATACTGAATTACTGTCTCTTAGGGTCTAAGCTTTATATGGAGTCTTCTAATATACTCCCTGCATGGAGTGAAACTTGGGCTTTATCTCCCTTGCACTGCACCTTGTCAAATCAGAAACTCAAGGATATCAAGATTTGAAGATATCAAGAGGGGAAAAGGTGACTTTGACATTTACTAAACTTCTAGAATTTCTCCTTTCTCTTTATTATTATTATTATTTTTTATCTCTGTGAATTCTTTGTCTTGCCAGCTCAGTGATGTATTTAAAAGATATGTATATATGACTTGTGTATCTACATACATATGTAATATATACATAGATTTAATATATATTTTAAATTTGTTCATCTTTTTAAATTGTTTCTACTAGGAGAATCAATCAAGTTACAGAAACAAAGCTTTGGGGAACATTTTCATAATGTGAATGTTTGGGCATCATGCCATATCTACTGAATCAGAATATCCATATCTAGGATAAGAATTTGCATATGCCTTTTTTTGTAGTAAACTCTAAAATTAATTTTGATGTATACTCTTGATTAAGAACAACTGCTATAAGATGTACTTGAGCTATGCCTGAATACACATCCAAAAACAATTATATATACAAAAAGCATTTAGCTTTGTTTCTAGAACAATGAGAATGAGTAAATGTGGAACTCCTCTCTTACCCTCTATGTGCTTGCAAGGATTCTGGTTCTAGACAAAGGGTTACTGGAGTATCTCCTAGAAACATCGATGACTCTCCCACGCAGAGGCTGTAGCCCATTAGGGCAAGTCCCTTATATCCTCTCAGTTCTCCAGACCATTTTGATTCGCTATCACACAGGTGACATCCACCTAGCAGCTGGAGTTCACTACTGATAGCTTAGAAAATTGTGAGATTTCGAATTTCTCACTGATGTACTATGTTTGGGAGAATACACAAGATGGAGAATTGCTTTAATCATCAGATACTCTGCTGATAATCTTTGAAATAATCTTGCATTTTTTTTAAAAAATTGAATTGCCAAAGAGTTCTGTATATCAGCAATATTCAAAATATGATACATATAAGGATAATTCCAAAATGGTAAATTATTTTTTTCCATGTGTTTGTTGTTATGTTTTGTTTTTATTGTTTTGCTTTTAATCTGGTAAAGAAGGAATGCACTGTTCCGGAATTCTGGAGAAGAGACAGTTATTGACTGTGGCAGTATAGAAGTAAAGATAATTTCAGACAACAGCAGGCTTTCTTGCACATTCTTTTCCATTTCATTAATAATATGGTCTATAAAGAGACATGCTTTGCGAAGCTGAAAGTGGAGATAGGAATTCCTCAGAAAGAGCAGACATCTGCACAGATGACTAACATTTTTTAGATGCACAATTCTCCTTTTTCAGTGGCTTCTTTTTGAGTTGCTGATGAAGATAAGGCAATAATTAGCAACCTCATCCATTAGCCACCCTGCTTTTTAATCACAACCTATACCACTATGTATGTGTGTGTGTGTGTGTGTGTGTGCGCGCGTGCGTGTATGTGTATATTATCCCGCCATGCCAAAAAGAGAAAATTTTGTGGATAATTCTGAACTGTATTGAGAATTTTAGTGCTGAACTGGATTGTAAAGGCCTCCATTAGATACCAGACCCATGCAAGTAAGAGCTGGTCTGTTTTCTTCACCACTGTATGTGTAACTCTTAGAATGATGCATCTAATGAGTGTTTATTAATTTTTTTGATTAAATGAATAAATATAATTCACCCCTCTTATTTTCCAGAATTTTATCACTTCTTACTACTTCCACTGTTACCACCGTGACTTAAATGCAAGAAGATCCTGCCTGGTTGTGACATTCTCCCTTTCTTCTCCATAGCCTGTTTCCTTCTTCTTCTTTTTTTTTTTATTCAGAATATTGCAGGGGTACCAATGTTTAGGTTACATATATTGCCTTTGCACTGCCTGAGTCAGAGCTACAAGCATGTCCGTCCCCCAGACAGTGCACACTGCACCCATTGGGTATGAATTTACCCATTCCTTCCTCCCCCCTCCCATCTGCCCAATCCCCAATGAGTGTTACTTCCATATGTGCATATAAGTATTGATCAATTAGTACCAATTTGATGGTGAATACATGTGGTGCTTGTTTTTCCATTCTCTTGATACTTCACTTAGTAAAATGGGCTCTAGCTCCATCCAAGATAATACAAGCAGTGCTAGTTCATCATTGTTTTTTTGTGGCTGAGTAGTGTTCCATGGTATATATCCCACATTTTCTTAATCCACTCATGTATTGATGGGCACTTGGGTTGTTTCCACATCTTTGCAATTGTGAACTGTGCTACTATAAACATTCTAATGCAGATGTCTTTATTATAGAATGTCTTTTTTTTTTCCTTTGGGGAGATGTCCAGTAGTGGGATTGCTGGATCA
>CAUYRT010047056.1:0-44201 GCA_963574885.1 Lepilemur ruficaudatus
GTGTTCTGGGGTAGGTTGTTAATCTCTGTGTGCCTCAGTGTCTTCATCTACAAACGGAAACAAACAGTAGTGCCTACCTCATAAGGCCATTGTGAGAATTCAACAATGTATGTAAAGCACTTAGAACAGTGCCTGGCACACAAAAAGTTCTTTATTTGGGGAATAAATTGTACTATTTTTTCCTCCTCGCCTGGCATTCTCTAACTCAAGGAAAGGCACCGACACCCACTCAGCAGCTGACCAAGCCCAAACCTGGACATCATGTTCTACTCCTCTACTTTCCAAGTCCTGCCAGTTCTACTTCCTAAGTATCTCTTGAAGTTATTTCTCCTACTCTACTCTAGTTTGGGCTCCCATCATTTCATTTCCATGCTGGCTTACATTCTTGACCTCCTCCTACCTATTTTTCAGACAATAAGCTGAGTAGGAATCTAATCATGTGTCAGTGTTCTTAAATTCCTTCAGTAGCTTCTCACTGCTCTCAGGTCCAAGCCCAGACCCATTAACATGACTAGCAAGGCCCTTCATGACGTGGCTTTGCTGACATTTCCATCTCAATTCTGACCATCTTCCACCTGTGCACAGGTTGAACATCTTTCAGCTCCTGGAAAACACCATGATCTCTTGCACCCACTACATTTTGCAAACACTGTTTTCTCTTTCTGCAAACACTCTTCCTAATCATCCTTCATTTTCAGCTTACAGTCCCAGGAAGCCTTTCCTTCCTACCTATTCTCGCCAGTTTCAGGTGCCCCTTCTGTGCCCTCCAACAATATCCCATGTGTCTACCCTCATTGCTTACACCACCATATTGTAGGTATTCCTGCTAAGCTGTAAATTCTATGAAGGCAGGGACAAGGACTGTCTTGTTCACTACCATGTCCCCAGTGCAGAGCAAACTGGCATATATTAAGACCTCAGTAATGACAGCAAAAGGGGGAGAAGGGTGCCCCTAAAAGAAGTCTTAGAAAGGTTAAATAACTTGTCCAAGGTCAAGGTCACAAAGCCAGATTCTAGAAGCCATATTATTAACACCAACCTATGCTGTTCTCCAGAGGGAGGCACATATAACTCCAAATCAGATATCCTGGGCTCTAATCCTAATTCTGCCACCTAACTCCTATCAATTTAAAACAAGAAACTACTTCTCCGAGCCTCATTTCTTACATCAAATTGTAATCACAATACGTGTTTGGTAAGTTTATTAACACAAAATAAGTGACAACTGAGAATTTCTGGCCTTTAGAAATTGCTCAATAAGTGCTGAAATTATCCAACAATATCTGGGGACAGTTGTCAACTTTGACCAAACATGGGGATTTGGGGCAGGGTTACAGTAGTAAGAGAAGTCAAATTAATGGTACCAAACTTGACAATTCATGGGGGCTGGTTGCAGCCACATTATCGTCACCAACTGACACAGTATATAATACTCTGTCCTTATGCCCAAAGAGGAAGCTGAACTAAAAACATGATCCTGAATCTCACTCTGAAGATGCTTCATCAGTGAGGTTTCATTTTAGAACCTTAAGGGTTTTCCTTTTTTTATCTCCTCCTTAAAAGTCAGAAAGCTCTGAGAAGTCTGTTTTGAATTTACAGAGGGCAAAATCCACCTGATGGCTCTCCTTTTATAATTTTCTGAACTCTTTTACACTCATTTCTTCATTTAGTTCCCATAAACACCAGCCTCATTTTCCAAACACTGAGCCTCGGAGAACATAAGTGGCCAAGCTGGAACTACACCCCAGGTCTTGAACTCCCATGTCAATACTCCTGTCCATACATGACAACCACAGAAAGGCATTTCTTTTAATTAAGAAAGGCAGGCAGGCTGGCTGATTACTTCAGATTAAACTCAGTCTTTATTAATATAAATCATGAAAATACCATCGTTATCTAAGAATACTTTTAAGCTATGTGCCCTTAATAATTTTGGTTTATGTGTTTGTTTAGTCAATGGCAACCATCAGAACTATATATGAAGTCATTACATAGGGTTAAAATAAATGTGCAGTTATGGACGATGAGGCAAGAAAAGTATTAAATAAAAAGAAAACAAATAACTCTCTTGTAAGGGAGGGAAAAGCAGTTTGACGTGTATGATAACCCTTAATGCTGGTTAATACTCATTCTATTATTATACTATAATTCTCTTGGACATAGTATTGCCAGAACAAAAAAAGCTCAAGTTAAAGGATGTGAGCATAGTTTTTAATGTCCCTTCCTCAATTATGAGAAAATGCTTGTTAACGTCCTGGACTGACAGTGTTTTAAATCATTTAGATTTTCCTTGGCAAGACTGTTGAAAGCCCTTATGGAGAAATGCAGCTGTTCCATTACTTAGAGAGGCCACAGCTGCCTTAAAGAGAACACAGAGGACGATCTATCACTTTGAGGAATGGACATGCAAATCATAGTCTTAAGTATATTGTTTGTGCTTTTCCTTAATGCAGAAATTCAGAGGTCGGTGCTTTTCAGGTAGAATGTCTAATCTGCTTATAATGCATAATAACCAAACACCCTTTCAAAACGCCCCTTAGAGAAAAAACGGCCAACAATGTTTGACGTCAAAATGCTTTCATTTTCCTTGGTAAAAGAAAGACCTTGAAACTACACCAACATTAGTCTCCAAGGCTTTAAAGCACAGTCAAATTATTATCCCTTGCTAAATATCTGCAACATGCTTATTACATAAAAATGAGCCACACTAATGAAGAGAAGATTGAAAAAAACTTCAGCTAATCTAAAAAGCATTGACAATAATGATATTTTAGAATGGACAATGTTGTTTGAAATTGAAAATGGGAATGGAAAATAAGTACCTAGAACGATGACCTGGGAAGTTAAGAGCAATATTAGGCAAAATAGGAAGAGAGACTAAGGACTCACTTACAGAAGTTGGAACTGAGAAAACCAGACAGATCTGTGAAGGAGAAGCATAAAGAAAGAACAGAGGACGTCTAGTGAAGATGCCACACTCATCAATTAATCGCATCTGCTCCATGTATAAAAATGGGAGACAAAATATAAACGTATAAACAGAATAACAAAAAATACAGAACAAAATAATAGAGCAATCCTAGCTATAAGTAGAGGGAAAAATTTTTACTAAAATTTTTTTTAAATGTTTTTTACTAAGAAAAACATTCTTAGTAAAAATTTTTTCATGGATCAGTTTTTGAGGAGGAATTTTTTCCTCCTCAAAATTAATCTATAAATTCAAAGCAATTCCAATCAAAATATAGAATTTTTCATGTGAATTGACAAACTGGTATCAAAATTTTTATAAGAGGAAGAATAGCTAATTTTGAATAAGTATGGGTGCATAATGAGATATCAGGAGTGTTTATAAACCATAATATTTAAGACAATGTGGCATTGAAACTGGGATAAATAGGCCAATAGAATCAAATAAAAATCCCAGAAACATACCCAAATACATATACATAGAAACTTGGTGTGTGAGCAAGGTAAAATAAATAAGGAAAGAACACCAATAGGATATATATATATGTATATATATAAAATTGAATTCCAACCTCATTCCATAAACAAAAATCAATTTCTAGTGAATTAAGGACTAAAGCATCGAAAGAAAAACTTTAGTATATCTAAAAGTAAATAAAGAAGAATACATTTGTGACCTTTGAGTAAAAAAAATCCACTAAGCCAGACAAAAAAGCACCACACATAAAGGGAAATTTTTTTTTTTTTAGAGACAGGGTCTCACTCTGTCACCCAGGCTAGAGTACAGTGGCACGGCGGCTCACGCCTGTAATCCTAGCATTTTGGGAGGCTGAGGCAGGAGGATCACTTGAAGCCAGTAGTTTAGGTCGCAGTGAACTATGATGATGCCACTGCACTCTAGACCAGGAAACCGAGTGAGTGAGATCCAACAAGATAAGAAAAGACGAGACAAAATGAGAAATGAAATGAGATGAAATGAGAATTGAAATAGGAAATATGAAATGTGAAATGAAATGAAATAAAATGTGGAATGAAATTAGAAGAAATTAAAAGAAATAAAATAAAATAAAAAATAAAATAGTATTTCAACCTATTTGAAATCAGGGAAATATAGCAAATTAAAGCCACAGTGAGATTCATTTTACAAAAACTGACAAAAATTTAGAAACCTCATGATTTTCAGTGGTGATGAAAGAATATGGAGAAATGTCATCTCTTATACAAATTTGGGCCATCTGGGAGGTTGCTGGGGGGAGATGGTAAACTTAATTAGTACCAGTACTTTGGGGAGTGACTTGGCAATATGCTGTAAAGTTAAAGATGTGCACACCCTGAGATCCAACAGTTCTACTTACTCCTAGTTACATGTCCTAGAAAAACTCAGTCACAAGTACCCAAGGAGAAATTTGTCAAGATTATGCATTGTTATATATAAATTAATATAGTTTATATAACAAATACATACATAGTACTTACTATGTGCCAGGCACTTTTCTAAGTTCTTTATAAATATTAACTCGATTTTAATCCTCACAACAACCCCATGAGTTAGATACTATTATCTATTAACTCTTTATTTCATTTTAATTTTGGACCTAATGCACACAATATTAATCATTATCTTTTGTTCATAATACAATCTCCTCATGGACTCATGTATGACCCACCTTTACTTATTAGTTACTTTGTTAGTTATGTTAATGATTTAACAAGCATCCATAAACTTAGTATCCAACAGGAATATTAGGATCTTCACAATAATCTTCATCTATCCATGTACAGTTACATGCCACATAATGTTTCAATGACAGACCTCATATATGATAGCAATCCTAAGATTATAACACTGCATTTTTACTATACCTTTTCTATGTCTAGTTATGTTTAAATACACAAGTACTTACCACTGTATTACAATTGCCTACAGTGTTCAGTACAGTAACATGCTGTACAGGTTTGTAGCCTAGGAGCAATAGGCTATTCCATATATCCTAGGTGCACAGTAGGCTATTCCATTTAGATTCGTGTAAGTACACTTTATGATGTTCTCACTATGACAAAACTGCCCAATGACACATTTCTCAGAACATATCTCCATTGTCAAGCAACACATGACTGTATACATCCCAGCCAATCCCCTTTCAATAGTTTATTAATATTTATACTAACACCTAGGAAATGGGAGAAAATATTTGCAAACCATATATCCAGTAAGAGTTAACCTCTAAAAATTACAGGTGTGAGCCACCATGCCCAGCCTTATTTTCATATTTATACAGAAAAATCTCAAAATCATGTTGAGAAAAAAAGGGTACAAACTTATATGTACAGCATGAAAGCATTTATATGATGTTTGAAACATGTAAAACAATACTATACATTCTCACAGATGCAAATATACCATAGTGGTAGAAAAACATGCCTGAGAATAGGAAACATCAACTTTAAAATAGTTTTCTGGATGCACAATGAGAAAGAAATTAGATTAGGAAGTGGTAAAAAACAGAGATAAACAGTATTTAAAAAATTTATTTTCTTTAAGAAATATCTGGAGTTGGCTGGGCACGGTGGCTCACGCCTGTAATCCTAGCACTCTGGGAAGCTGAGGCAGGAGGATCCCTTGAGGTCAGAAGTTTGAGACCATCCTGAGCAAGAGTGAGACCCCCATCTCTACTAAAAATAGAAAAAATTAGCCAGTTGTGGTGGTGTGTGCCTATTGTTCCAACTACTCGAGAAGCTGAGGCAGGAGGATCGCTTGAGCCCAAGAGTTTGAGGCTGCAGTGAGCTATGATGACACCACGGCACTATAGCCTGGGAGGCAGAATGAGACCCTGCCTCATTCTCAAAAAAAAAAAAAAAAAAAAAATCTGGATCAAATGTGGCCACAATAAAGTAAGATTTCATAAGCTGATGGATCCACAGATGATCATTATAATATTCACTATAATTCTATGTATTAGAAAAACTCAAAAATGTTTTTTAAAGGAAAATGAGTTAGCTGTGTGATATACTAAATAGTCACAACCCATCACAATAATTAGGGTGGGTACATTATACAGACTTGAACTGTGGCGGTGATTTTACAGGTTGGATTGTTTTTTCTAGAAACTGCCTCCCCAAGGGAGATAGTTATTTCTCCAAGGCAAGATTCATAGCCTCTCTCTCTCAAAATATGCAATTCAAATTTTAAAACAATACTGAAATATCAGTATAAGCAAATCTAAAATAGTTCTGATTTTACCAGTAACAATTATGGGACACAATATATTGAGCACAGGGTGTGCACTGTTATGACAATGTAGTTTTCCAAAAATACTTTGATACTTTTTATGACATATGCAATAAATTTTTTCCAAATAATTTTTCAAAAAATGAAAAAAAAATGAGGATTTGGTTGTTGTGCTAGCTGGCTAATGCCTAAGCACTTTTTAAATCTGCCTATTATGGATAAATCTGCCTGTTGTTGCTGACACCATCCCCTGCCCCAAATCTCCGGTGAAAATGACCAAAAGACAGTTACTACAGCCTACCAATCATGTATGACCTACTGTCTCCTTTGAGTGAGTCAACCAAGAGCAACACACTCCAAAGCCTTCAGAAGCCAGGCAGGAAAATGTAAATGTGCGAAGCGTTTGGGCTACAGCATCAATAGAGGCTGTTATTGAGAGTGCTCCTGCCCCCATGAAAAGGCATGCAAATTTTAATTTTGTTGAAATATTGTACTGAGCTATCACACAACCTGCAGGCTAAATCTACCCACAGGCCACTATTTGACAACTCCTGGATTAAACAGATATGGACTTGCTTCACCATCCAGGAGAACTATATCAATAACTTCACTCAACAAGTCAATCTGCTGGTGTGTTCTTATTTCTTTCCAGTGGGCATAGAGTCAATTTATGGCATCTGCCCACAGATCCTTCAGATCAAAGTCAGGTGTCTTACACTCCATAGGAGAGTCTACCAATCTTCTCCATTTCTTAACATGTAGCAAAAGTACTACGTATCAAGGCACTCTGTGTGGGTAGAAAAGGCTACTCACGGCTACAGGCAACTTGGAGCTCCTGTCAACTCTGACATGGAGAAGATCAATATCTGTGAAACCCATTCACCACGTTGTGGCACAGATTTGGAAACTCTGCTCTGTGTGGTGTTAGTGAAATACCTCAAGGCAGTGCAGTATTATAGTTAAGAACAGAGACCTGGGACTTGCACAGCCTGTGTTGAATCCTTGGTGGTACCACTCAAGTGTGTGACCTTGGGCAAATTACTTAATCACGCCATACCTCCTTTGCCCTATCTATAAAAAAATGGAAAGGATAAAACCAACATTAACTCCATCAACGTTATTCTAAGGATTAAATGAAAGGACCAATGTAAAGCACTTAGAAATGTACCAAGCAATCAGGGAACATCAACTAAATGCTTGCCACTTTTAACTTAAACCACCAGCAGATCAAAAGAAAATTCTTAAAGAACATTTTGCCCTACAGAGGTGTGACCCTGCTGCTCACAAAAGGTGAAGTGAAATGACCTTTTTTCCCAGGCAAAATATAGGTCTGGCTCCTGACCTTTCAATATAAAATGTCAATTACGTCTCTCGCATGGCTAACAGACTGCTTTTCTAACACAGCAGTACCAGATACAATATCTGCATTTTAATCTCTAACCCTAGGCCTTCATCTGTTCTCTTCTCTCAAGAGCCCAGCTGAGGTTTTTTAAATATTTTAAGAATAAATAATTTAAGGCAGTGGTTCTGAACCATTTTCTGCCAAAATACATGCATGTACACATACACACACCTGCACAACAAATTCATTTGCACCAGCAGAAGACTTCACTCCTATCTCTTAAATTCAGTAAGATGGGTTATTAAGAATAGATAGCCTCAGCTCTAAGAAATATGCCCATGAATCCCTCTGTTCCTCATAATTAGCTAAATCAAGTCATCAAGTAGACTGACCAAAGCTATGAGAACTGCGTTATTAAAAATATAAGTAGGCGTTTATCCAACAGAATTAAAACCCAATGTGTGTTTTGTTTTTACCGACCACATAACGTCTTGTATAAAACATTCTTGTGAAGACATCATATACACACTGGGCAGTGTCTCTTCATAAGCAAAACTGGCTGGTCCAAGCTTTACTGAGCACAGTAGCTCCTCCTCTGCTGACCTCCAGCTGCTGCGCATCTTTTTGTTAGAGGAGACCAAGGCAGCTCAAGGTATCGTCCCTTCTCTCATGAGCTGCCTCAAAGGAAGATCTTCAAATTGTGGTGATGTGGAAACCACAAAGTTCAAGATGATAAACCTGAGCATGGATATTTTTATATACTTGCTAGGTTCTCAATTTCCATTTCTACGCTTTCCTAAAATTGATCTAAGAATGTGGGGGAGTGTCACACATTCTTCTCTTCTTATAATTCCTCTCTGCCCGATTTACCAAAAAAAACCAAAAAAACAAAAAAAAACACCCCTTTCCTACCCTGAATCTTTCTGGTGTGCATGGCCTCAGAGTATAAAGGGACAATTCAAATTTTACTGCAGTCAATTTGATAAAGTGAAGTCAGAAAGAAATCAGACTCCAACGTCTGATTAACCAATTCTTTTGCAGTCCAGGTCATTTCCAATTCTCTGCTTTGAACAAAGCGGAAGGAGGGCATAATCCAGGTGTCAGCTGATTGTTAAAAGTCATTTTTGATAACATTGTGTTGTGATTTTTGCCATGTGATGTGGAAGCAGGTCAAACTAAATGGCACTGTTACAACTAAACTCCTTTTATTACCATTTATTATTCATGGGGACCAGGTTTCTCAAGATTATAGCTATAAAAACAAACAGGAATAGAATTGCTGCTGAACCCTGTTTTATTCTGGCAATAACTAATATTCAGACAAGAAGGCATTATAAAAAGTCTCATCTATCTCTTTATGAAATGCATTTCCAAAAAATGTTACTTTTTAAAAACATAATAATTAGCAAATCTTTTAATATATTTGTGCTTCTTGGATAGATTTTGTGCTGCTCATAAATTATAACGGGAACTTAATCCAGTTGAAATTTCTTAGCACTTAAAGCTGTATGGTCACAGAAAATGTTCAAATAATTAAATAATTAAATGCATACACACTTTTATTACCGAGAGATGTAATACAGTGATCAATTTTAAAAATGGAATATAAAAATGTATTTCCTTATAAGAAGGGGAAGGAAATACACATTTAAGGAGAAAAGACAATGTTGCAAAATTGGGTGTTAAAGATCTTGTTGATTTTTTTTTTTAAATGATGACGAGAGGTCTTAAATTATGTTATTTAAATATGATTGGATACATTTAAAAGAATGATGTAAGAGTATCATTTTAAAATAACAATGTTTAACAAGAACAGCAAGTCATCATTTACAATAAATTAAAGGTAAAAATGTTAGATGTCAACTAAAAAAATGTGCAAAGAGGCAAATGGTTTTTCAAAATTTTAGGGGATATAAGGAGCTCATATAAACGTTGTACTTAAATGCAGACACCATCCACAGCCTAGGTTTCTGTTCCATTATCTCTCTCTTACCCACTCTTTCTCCCAGTCAGCCTTTGGGGGCTTTTTGTTTGTTTTTTGTTCTTCTTTTACTGGGTCAGCTTTACTAGGAGTAAAGCTCTTTGCTTCCTAAAGATATATGCATTCAAAAAATCTGGAATTAAGAAACTAAATACAAATACAAAAGATAATATCAAGGACATAAATATTCCAACATGTAACTCATAAAGCAATCTTCAATTTTCCTGCTTAACTCCGTAAGTTTCATGAGTCATGAATTAAAGTGTTCATGTAATTTAAAATGTCTGAAACTTAAGTAATATAAAACATACTTAAAAGACAGGAAAGTAGACTTGAACTGGAAAAGGAAAAACATGCCTCTATTAATTTATAGCAATCTCAAAATACTTTTTTTCTGAAGTTAGACAAGTCACTTCTGAAGTTTATTTGGAAGAATAAACATATAACAAGCCAGGGAAACCCTGCAAAAGAAGAAGGAAGTGGCTACCTGTACCAGATATTAAAACACATTATAAAGTCTCTAATATTAAAACAGTCTGGCATTGACACAATAAGCAGACCAAGCAAACAAAATATAAAATCCAGAATTACTTCCAATTACAAATGCAAATTCAGTATTTGATAAAGACAGCCTCTCACTGCAGAAAGGTGACATTGTAATAACTAGATAGAAAAAAATATAAAATTAGACTCATTCCTCATACCATACACTAAGATAAAGTCCAAATGAATCAGAAATTTAACTGTAAAATATCAAACCACGTAAGTACTAGATGATAACCTGGGTGAATTCTCCTATAACCAAGAAATGGAGATCAAAACGTAAAAACAATAAGATAGATAGATTAATTTTATTAGTAAAAAGTTACATGGCAAGAGGAATCACAAGCAAAGTAAAATGACAAGTGACATAATGGAAAAAATATAATTTACATCACAAATGAAGAGAGTATATATTACATACAAAAACTTTCTAAAAAAAATAGAGGGGAAAAAAGCACCAATAATGGTATAGAAAAATGGGCTAGAGAAATAAACAGTTGACTTAAAAATAAGTGAAAATTGCTCTTAATTACATGAACAAGGTTCAACATTCCTCACAAGAGAAATGAAAGTTAAAACTTCCAGATATGTTATTTTACCCATTAAATTAGTAAAAATAATGTTTGATGACATATTCTGGGCAAGGATGTGAGAAAACAGACTTTCTTATACCCTGGTGAGAATGCAAAATAGTACAGTCTCTACAGAGGGGAATTTGGCAATTCATGGCAAAATGACATATTCATTTGTCCTTTGACCCAACAATCTTGTTTTAGACATTTATCTTAAAGATACACTGACAAAAACATGACAAGACATACATTGGCAAAAAAAGACAAGAAAAAACATGAAAGCCAAGGCAATTCATGGCAGGACGATTTATAATAGCATAAAACTGGGAATAATCCAAATACCCATGGAGAAGTGAAAAGCTAAATAAAATCATGGTACATTCACACAATAGCATTTTCTGTGGTTATGACTTATCTCCAGGTTATCTTAAGTAAAAAAAGCAAGATGGGGTGGGAAGTGTGTATAGTATGCTAGCATTTATCTAAAAAAACAGGATGCAAGTATATGTATAAATATATATCAAAGATAGCCTATTAATGTCAAAACCTATGAAAAGTTGAAACCATCAACTTTTAAAATGGTTAAAGGAGAAAGGAAGGAACATGGTAGAAGAGAAAGATGTAATTTACATGATTATAAAATAACACTTTAAAGCAGGAATTATTACTATTAAAAACCAAAAATAAAATGAACTTAAATGTGTGGCCAGCTGGAGGCCTTGCCATACAGACAAGGACTACGCCAAATGGCTTTAAAACAAGTAATTTGTATATTCCAAGTGAGATCTAGGCAAAGATGAGAATAATTGGGAAAAAATTTTTTACAGTAATCATATTGTTGGTGGTAGTATTGCTATTTTTTGAGACTACTAAGTGTACATGTTGGGATAAATCAAAAGAGTAATTATTTGATATTCTAGTGTTATCATTCCTGGGGTCCTTGAGATACATGATTCTTGGTGAGGAAAAAAGAGATACAGACATGAGATAGGAGACTGGTGATCTCACTCAATATTGTTAAAAGTTTCTATATGAACTATACCAAAAGGTGAGCCAACATTGTACATGAGGGATTTTCTCTTTACAAAGGCAATTCAACTAATACAAGAAAATGAACTACAGACTTAGCAAAGAAGAATGAATTCTATAATCTGAATATCACCACTCTGCAGTTCCTAAACATTAGAGGATCTGTTAATTTTTCAATAATGCCTAAAATCACAAAAAGAGATGACCAGGCAGTCATTATTTTGCCTCCACACTGGAAGAACAAACCACAATTCATGAAGAAGTTTAAAAAAAAAAGTTTCCAAATGTCTGAATCTGATAAAGCTTCTAAATCCAACTACCAGTTTACAGGAAACATGGAAAATAAAAGAGCAAATTCAACGACAACACAGGGATACAATCGACAAAGGATTTAATTTCTTTGACTAAATAAATTGCAAAAAACAAATAAGTAAAAAGCAGAAAAGGGGTAACCAAAAGACTCAGGATACATATCAACAAATCACAGTGTGTGGACCTTTTCAGGATCCCGATTCAAATAAATAATTAAAGAATATTATGATATTTATGAGACAATTGGAAACTGGAACTTCCTGGATATCTGATGAATTCCAAATGGACCATAATATTTAAGGAATTATTATTAAAGTTTTAGGTGGGATTGAAGCTTTAAGTATTAACAAAGATTTAGGTATTGCAGTTAGGTTAGGTTTTATTTTCTCTTAATTTTTTTTCTCTCTCAGAGATACAAGGGAAATATTTAGGGCTGAAATGTGATGAAGCCTTTGATTTGGATTCACAACAATGCAGGAGAGAGGGAAATGGGTGGGGTATAGATGTCTGTAATTGTTATGGGTGGTGAAAGGTAGATGGCAGTTCACTCTAGTACTCTGCTTAATTCTGTATATGTTTAAAATTTTTCACAATAAACAGCTAACCAAAGCTTTTGGTTTCTACACCCAAATAGCAAATTTATTTTGACAAACATTTCCTGGATATGAGCCCTTCTTCAAAGATATGGTGCTATAGAATCTAAAACAAAAGCAGAAACATATGTTTTTATTATGAAGTATTTCAAAGATACCCAAAAGTGGCCAGGTGTGGTGGCTCATGCCTGTAATCCTAGCACTCTGGGAGGCCAAGGTGGGAGGATCGTTTGAGCTCAGGAGTTCAAGCACAGCCTGAGCAAGAGCAAGACCCCATCTCTACTAAAAATAGAAAGAAATTAGCTGGACAACTAAAAAAAAAATATATATATATATATATATATATATATATAAATTAGCTGGGCATGGTGGTGCATGCCTGTATTCCCAGCTACTTGGGAGGCTAAAGCAGGAGGATCACTTTAGCCCAGGAGTTTGAGGTTGCTGTGAGCTTGGCTGATGCCACAGTACCCTTGCCTGGGCAATAGAGTGAGACTCTGTATCAAAAAAAAAAAAAAAAAAAACCCAAAAATATAATAGAGCCAACAGCTACGTATCTACCACCTAGTGTAAAATACAAGAAATACAATGTTTCCCCAATCCCCCTCTGTCCACTTCTCCCTACCCTCTCCAAAGGTAACCACTGTTTTGAGTTCAGTGATGAGTAGTTCCACATGTGGTAGCCACTGTTCAAAGACAGCATTCCAACAAACAACACCTCCAGGTGTTCATGCCCGGGTGCCGGCCCCTCTCCTTGAATCGGGGCTGACCTTAACACTTGCTTTTGATCCATAGAATGTGGTGGAACTGATACTGTGTGACTTCTTAGGCCAGGTCATTAGAAGCTTTGTAACTTCCACCTGGGTATCTTGGAACATGCTTGCTCCTAGGTTATTCCTACTTGAAGTCCAGCTGCCACGCTATGAGATGTCACATGGAGAGGCTGTACTCTCAACCCTTATACCTTACTGCCTATGTAAAAGTTAATTCTAAACACCCGATAAGTATAAGCTTAATAATATACAGGTGGTATCAAAAATCAAACAATAGGCAGTTAAGCCTCCAAGAAGTTTGAAAGTCACTATATCAGGTAAATGTCAAGCACAGTATTTTTTTAATCATTTCACATCAATAAAACTCTTGTTTCTCTTTTTACACTATCTCAATTTAATACCAGCTGAAATAAAAAACATCAGCCCCACCATGCATTTTAATCAATGCTGATTGATATTTAGCCTACATAAATAGTAGCAATCAACATATGCCAAAACTCTGAAAGAAGTTTAGTATAATTACACAAAAAGCAAGTCTCTAAGAAGCAAAGCTTTTAGAGGAAAAAGCCTTTATCCTGAAACTCAACAGAAAAAATAATTCCAGAAAAAGCAATAGATAATGGTAGTGAAGTTAGAGAAACCTAAAGAATTTTAATAATTTTGTCCTCCTGACCTTTCCCAGCAAAGAAACTCCACAAAGAGGAAGTACAAAGGTCATTCAAGGAAACAAGTGTGAATGAAAGAAGAATCCAGATGCATCAGACAGTTAATGTTCCATTCAGATTTCAAATTCATTTTAATTCAGCTGAGGGCTAACCAGTAATTTTAACAACAAATTGTTATCCTTACGGACAATTACAACATATTTTATTAATAGACCCCCTAGCCGTCCAATTTAGGTGCAAACAATTGAAAAATAATCCTTTTTTACAGTTAGAACTAGATCACATGTGGTATCTATAGTTCTCCAATGAGCCAATAACATCTTTGGAGTTGGTGATATGAAACTTTTTTAAGGCTTAGGCTTTTAATCTTTATTAGGAAAACAAAAATAACAAACACATATAGGGACAAAAAATAGCTATCCTAGAAAAGCCAAAAAAAAAGAATGATTTAATGAATTAATCAAAATCTCCTATGTGTATCATTATTTAATAGACATCTTTATTTTCTCAACAAATATATTCTATTTATTTATTTTTTTGCTTTCATTTGTGGGTTTTTTTTCCAGAATGCTATGGGGGTAAAAACGTTTTGGTTACATGGACTACTTTTGTATCACTTGAGTCAAAGTTATAAGTGTGCCCATCACCCAGATAGTGTACATTGTACCCATTAGATATGATTTCACCCATCTCCTCCTTCCCCCTCCCATCTGCATGATTTCCATTGAGTTTTACTTCCACATGAGTGCTGATCAGTTAGTTCCAATAGTGAGTATGTGTTTCTTTTTCCATTCTTTAGATATCTCGCTTAGAAGAATGATCTCCAGTTTCATCCAGATTTTTGCAAGAGGTATTAATTCATTTTTTATGGCTGAGTAGTACTCCATGGTGCATGTGTGTATGTATATATATCACATTTTATTAATCCACTCATGAATTCATGAGTACTTGGGTTGATTACACATCTTTGTGAGTGTGAATTGTGCTGCAATAAACATTCCAGTGTAGGCGTCTTTTTGACAAGATCACTTTTTTTGCTTTGGGCAAATACCCAGTACTGAGATTGCTGGGACAAATTGTAGGTCTATTTTTAGTTCTTTGATGAATCTCCATACTATTTTCCATAGAGGTTGCATTAGTTTGCAGTCTCATCAACAGTGTATAAGTATTCCTATCTCTCCTCATTCATGTCAGCATCTATTGTCTTGGGACTTTTTGATACAAGCCATTCTCACTGGGGTTAGGTGATATCTCATTGTGGTTTTGATTTGTATTTCTCTGATGATTAGTGACATTGAGCATTTTTTCATATGTTTATATGCCATTAGTCTATCTTCTTTGGAAAATCTTCTGTTCATGTCTTTTGCCTTTTTAATGGGGTTGTTTGACTTCTTCTTGCCGATTTGCTTGAGTTCGTCGTAGATTCTGATTATTAGTCCTTTATCAGATGTATAGGATGCAAATATTTTCTCCTAAATAGGCAAATAGTTTGCCTATTTGCTCTGTTCATTCTTCCTTTTGCTGTACAGAAGCTTTTTAATTTAATCAAGTCCCATTTGTTTATTTTTGTTGTTGCTGTGATTGCCCTTGGGATCTTCTTCATGAATTCTTCGCCTAAGCCAATATCCAGAAGAGAAGAGTTTTTCCAACATTTTCTTCTAGAATTCTTATGGTTTCATGTCTTAGATTTAAGTCTGTGATCCATCTTGAATTAATTTTTGTGAGAGGTAAGAGATATTGATCCTCTTTCAATCTTATACATGTGGCTAACCCATTTTCCCAGCACCATTTATTGCATAGGGATTCTTTTTCCCAGTGTATACTGCTGTCTACTTTGTCAAAGATCAGATGTCAATATGTGGATGGCTTTATATCTGGGTTCTCTATCCTGTTCCATTGGTCCAGGTCTTTTCTTTATTTTTTTACCAGTATTATACCGTTTCGGTTACTATAGCCTTGCAATATAGCTTAAAGTCTGGTAAAATGATGCCTTCAGATTTGCTCCTTTTGTTTAAAGTTTCCTTGGCTATTTGGGTTCTTTTCTGGTTCCAAACAAAGGGGAGAATTATTTTTTCTAGATCAGTGAAAATTAATGTTGGTATTTTGATAGGGAGTACACTGAATTTATAAATCACTTTGGGTAGTATAAACATTAAAAATGTTGATTCTGCCAATCCATGAGCATTTTTTCCATTTGTACAACCTGTGATTTCTTCCCTCAGTGATTCATAGTTCCCTTTGTATAAATATTCCTTTGTAGCTATTGTGAAAGGTACTGAGTCTGTGATTTGATTTTCAGCTTGACTGTTGTTTGCATATAGGAATCCTACTGATTTGTGTACATTGATTTTATAACCTGAGGCTTTGTTGAATTTATTTATCAATTCCAGGAGTCCGTTGGCAGAATCTTTGGGGTTTTCTAGATATAAGATCATATCAGCAGCAAAGAGCGATAGTTTGACCTTCACTTTCCCCATTTGGATACCCTTGATTTCCTTCTCTTGCCTGATTGCTCTGGCTAGGACTTCCAGCACTACTTAAACAGAAATGGTGACAGAGGGCATGCTTGTCTTGTTCCAGTTCTGAATGGGAATGCTTTCAATTTTTCCCCATTCATTATGATGTTGGCGGTGGGTTTGTTGCAATGGCTTTTATAATATTGATGTACATTCCATCTATGCCTATTTTGTTAAGAGTTTTTATAATAAAAGGGAGCTGAATTTTGTCAAATGCTTTTTCTGTATCTATTGAGATGATCATATATATAATCTTCATTTTTGCTTCTGTTTATGTGGTGAATCACATCTATGGATTAACATATACTGAACCAACCTTGCATCCCTGTGATATGGCCCACTAGGCTTGGTGGATTATTTTTTTGATGCACTGCTGAATTTGGTTTGCTATAGTTTTATTGAGGATTTTTGCATATATATTCATGAGGGATACTGGTCTATATTTTTCTTTTTGTGTTGTGTCCTTTCCTGACATTTGTATCAAGGTGATACTGGCTTCATAGAATGAGTTGAGGAGGATCCCTCCCTTCTAGATGTTATGAAATAATTTCTGTACTGTATGTATCAATTCTTCTTTGTAGGTCAGATAAAATTTGGCTGTGAAACCGTCTGGTCTAGGGCTTTTTTTGTTGTTGGAAGATTTTTTATTGCTGCTTTAATTTTTTTGTTCATAATTGGTCTCTTCAGGATTCTATTTCTTCCTGATTGAGCCTTGGGAGGTTGTGTGTTTCCAGTAATTTGTCCATGTCCTCAATGTTTGAGTTTATGTGCAGAGATATTTTATATATAAAATATTTTATATTTATATTTTATATTATTCACAGATGATATTTTGCATTTCTGTGGTATCAGTTGTAATACCTCCTTTTTCATTTCTGATTGAGCTTATTTGGATTCTTTCTTTTCTATTTCTGGTTAATCTAGCAAGAGATTTATCAATTTCATTTATGTTTTCAAAGAAGCAACATTTTGTTTCATTAATCTTCTGTATTTTTGTTTATTTTCAATTTCATTTAGTTCTGCTCTGACCTTACTTATTTCTTTTCTTCTGCTGGGTGTGGGTTTGGTTTGCTCTTCCTTTTCTAGTTCCTTGAGATGATTCATAAGATTGTTGATTTGTGATCTTTCTGTCTTTTGATGTAGGCATTTAAGGCTATTAATTTTCCCTTAGGACTGCTTTTGCTGAATCACACAAATTTTGATAACTTCTGTCCCCTTTGTCATTTAGTTCAAGGAATCTTTTGATTTCCATCTTAATTTCCTCCTTAACCCAATAATCATTCAGCAGTAGGTTGTTTAATCTCCATGACTTTGCATAGAAATAACTGTTTCTATTTGAGCTGATTTCTAATTTTATTCCACTACGGTCTCAGAAGATACATGGTATAATTTCTATTTTATTTCCAATTTGTTGAGACACGTTTTGTGGCCTATGATGTGATCAATCATAGACAATATTCCATATGCCAATGAGAAGAATGTATATTCAGTAGTTTTGGGGTAGAATGTTCTATAAATGTCTATTAGGCCCATTTGCTCTAGAGTCCCATTTAAGTCCAGTGTTTCTTCATTTATTTTCTGCTTGGAAAATCTGTCCAGTTCTGTCAGTGGTGTGTTGAAGTAATTTTACACTGGTGGGTTTCTATTGTGCTGATCAACTTATAATGCAGATCTGAGTACTTCCTACAGGGCAGGTCTGGTCTTGACAAATTCTCTCAATGTTTGTTTGTCTGAACAAGTCTTTCTTTCTCCGTCATATAAGAAACTTAGTTTTGTAGGATACAAAGTTCTAGGCTGGCCATTATTCTGTTTAAGAAGATGGAAGATGGGGCCCCAATCCCTTCTGGCTTGTAAGGTCTTAGTTGAGAAGTCTACAGTGAGCCTCATGGATTTTCCTTTACAAGTAACCTGATGTTTTCACCTTATGGCTCACAGGAGTTCCTTCTTTGTGTTAACTTTGGCTAGTCTGATGGCTATGTGTCATGGTTATTGCCTCTTTGTGATGAATCTCCCAGGTGTCTTTTGAGCTTCTTATACCTGTGGCCCAGTCAGGGTGACATATAAAATAACTACCATAGACTCAAATGGAAAAAGTTGACTGCAAGAACAGATGAGCAATGTAAGCAGAGAGATGGAAACTCTAAAAGGGTATCTAAAGGAAATGTTAAAAATCAAAAACACTGTGAAAGAAATGAAGAATGCCTTTGATGGGCTCATCATAAACTGGACACAGCTGAGGAAAGAATCAGTGTGTTTCAAGATGTCAGTAGAAACTTCGCAAAATGCAAACAGAAAAAAGAATTTTTAAAAAATGGAACAGAATATTCAAAAACCGTGAGACAATCACAAAAGGTTTTGTATACATGTAATGGTAATGCCAGGAGAAAGTTAGAGAAAGGAACAGAAGAAATATTTGAGGAAATAATGGCTGAGAATTTTCAAAACTTAATGACAGACACCAAACAACAGATCCAGGAAACTCAGAGAACACCAGCAGGATAAATACCAAAAAATCTACATCTAGGCATATCATGTTCAAAACACAGAAAATCAAAGAGAAAAAGAGAAAAATCTTGAAAGAAGCCAGAGGACATAAACATATTACCTAAGAAAGAATGAAGATAAACATATCAAATTTCTCCTCAGAAACTATGCAAGAAGACAGTGGCAGGAAATATTTAAAATGTTAAAAGAAAAAAACCCATAAGCCTACAGTTCTGTTTCCAACAAAATTACTCATCAAAAGGGATGAGAAATAAAGATTTTATCAGATAAACAAAAATTGAGGAAATTTATCACCAATAGACCCGCCATGCAAGAAACATTAAAAAACATTCTTCAGAGAGAAGGGAAATGATACAGGTATAAAACTTGGATCTACATTTAAAAAGGTAGAGTATTAGACAAGAAATACATTAAGGTAAACAAAATCTTTTCCTTTTCTTATTCTTAACTGATTTAACACATAAAGAGTTTGTTTAATGACTCTTAATTTCAATAATAGTAACAATGTATTCAGTGATAACAACTTATTTAATGATTATCACTTATAATTTAGTAATTATAGCTTATCTGATTATCACTTATAATTTAGTAATTATAGCTTATCAGTAATTGACTGATCCAGCAGGATAAATGCAATGCATTACAGTAGTGTTATAAGGGATAGGAGAAAGGAAATGAACACCTCTGTTATAAGGCACTTGCATTACACATGTAATGGTATAGTGTTGTTTGAAAGTAAACTTGGATTAATTGTAACTCAATATTGGAAACTTTAGGGAGCCCACAAAAATTTTTTTAAAGGTATATAATTTATACGTTAAGAAGAGAGAAAACAGAATCATATAAAATACTCAACTAATACCAGAGAAGAAACAAAGAATAAGGACAGCTAATAGAAAATAGTAAAAAATATGGCAGATATTAACCCAACTATATAATTACTTTGAACATAAAGGATCTAAGTTTACAAATTAAAAAACAGAGACTCTCATAATGAACACAAAAAAGACCTAAGTATATGTTGTCTATAAAAAAACCACTTTAAATATAAACATAGATTAAAAGGACTGAAAAAAGATATACTGTACTAACAAGAATCAAGTGATGTAGCTATATTAATTTCTTAAAATTATGATTTCCCAGCAAGGAAAAATATCACAGATAAAAAGGATTATTATATAATAATAAAAAGGTCAATATTCATGAAAACATAACTATTTATGTGTATATGTCTAACAAAGAATGTCAAAATATGTGAGGCAAAATCTAAAAGAACTCCAAAAAGAAACAGATAAATCCACTAATACTCTGGAGACTTCAACTTTTTTTAATCAGTAATTGACAGATTCAACAGCAGAAAATCAGTAAAGACAGTTGAACTAAAGAGCACCGTCAAGCAACTGAACCTGATTGACATTTATAGAATACTTCATCTAATGACAGCAGGATATATATTCTTTTCAAGCTTACATGGAACATTCCCCAACACAGATCACTTTCTGAGCCACAAAACATACCTTAACAAACTTAAACAATAGAAATCATACAAAGCATGTGCTCAGACCACAATGGAATTAAACTAGAAATCAGTAACAAAAAGATAACTGGAAAATCTCAACATAATTGGACATTAAACAATATACTTCTAAATAACATGAGTCAAAGAAGAAATCTCAAGAGAAATTCAAAATATTTTGAACTAAATAAAAATAAAAACTTATGGAATTCAGCAAAAGTAGTGCTTAGAGAGAAATTTACAGCATTGGAAACATACTAGAAAAAGATCAAAGATCTAAAATCAATGTTGTCACCTTAAAAACCCAGAGAAATAAGAGCCATATAAGTCAAAAGCAAGCAGAAGAGAAGAAACAATAAAAACTAGAGCAGAAATCAAGAATAAAATTGAGAATAAAAAAATCAATAGAAAAAATCAATGAAATCAAAAGCTAGGTCTTTGCAAAAATCAGTAGAATTGATAAAGCTCTAGCCACGTTAAGCAAGAAAAAAGAATGGGCAAGACACAAATTACTCTTATCAGAAATGAAGGAAGGACCACCACTACTGATCTCATGGACATTAAAATAATAAGAGAATATTATGAACAGCTATACACCTACAAATTTTATAACCCAGATGAAATGGATCACTTCCTAGAAAGACACCTTGAAATTTAATAAAACTCACATAAGGAGAAATAGATAATCTCAATAGTCCTTATCTATTAAAGAAATTGAATCAATAATTAATAACTTTCATAAACAGAAAGCATGAGTTCCAAATGGGCTCACTGGTGACTTCTACCAAACATTTAATAAGGAGATAATAGCAATTTTCTACAATTTCTTCCAAAAAATAGAAGCAGAGGAAACACTTCTTAACTCATTCTATGAGGCTAGCATTACCCTAATACCAAAACTAGACAAAGCCATTACAAGAAAGGAACACTACAAACCAGCATTTCAAAAAATATTCAACAACATATTAACAAATCAAATCTACTAATGTATAAAAATAATCATATATTTTGACCACGTGCGATTTATTCCAGGTTCAACATTTGAAAATCAATTAATGGGATCTATCACATCAATAGGCTAAAGAAAAAACATCATATAATCTTGTCAATAAATACAGAAAAAGTATTTGACAAAATCCAACGTTCAATTACCATAAAAAACTCTCAGCAGACCAATAATAGAGGGGAAATTTCTCATCTTGATAAAGAAAATACCAAAGAACTGATAGAAAAAAAAAAAACCTTAGAATAAGTGATTATAGCATAACAGAGTTGCAGAATATAAGATCAACTTAATTGCCTTCCTATGTACCAACAATAAACAACTGGAATTTGAGATTAAATATGCAACACCACTTATACTAGCATAAAAGGAAAGAAGGAAGGCAAGCAGACTTAGATATAAACCTAACAAAATATGTATAAGATCTGTGTAAGAAAAACAACAAAACTCTAAAGAAACAAATGAAAGAAGATGTAAATAAATGTAGAGATGTTCCATGTTCATGAAAAAGAAGACTTACAATTAAGATGTCAATTATTTTCAATTTGATCTGGAGACTCAACACAATCTCAATCAAAATCCTAGCAAATTATTTTGTGGATATCAACAAACTGGTTCTAAACTTTATATGAAAAGGCAAAAGACCCAGAAGAGCCAACACTGTGTCAGTGAGAGGTCTGACACTATTCAACTTAAGACTAAAACTACAGTAATTAAGACAGTGTGGTATTAAGGCCATTTGAAATAGACCCACACGAATATATTCCAGTGGCCTTTGACAAAGGAATAACGGTGATTTAATGGAAAAAGTATAGTCTCTTCAACAAATGGTGCTCGAAAACTGGACATCCACAAGCAAAAACATGAGTCTAGACACATGGAATTTATACCTTTCACAAAAATTAACTCAAAATGGATCATAGACATAATTGTAAAATGCAAACTTATAAAACTTTTACAAGATAACATAGGAGAAAATCAAGGTGATCTTGGGATTGGTGATGGGTTTTTAGATACAACACCAAAGGCACACTTTATGAAAGAAAAATTTAAGTGGGACTCCATTAAACTTTAAAACTTAAAGAATAATAGGACAAGCCACAGACTGGGAGAAAAATATTTGCAAAGTACATATCTAGTAAAGGATTTGTAATCCCAATTATACAAAGAATTCCTAAAACTAAACAATAAGAAAACAACCCAATTTAAAAATGAGCAAATGATCTGAATAAGCACATCAACAAATATAAACAGATGGAAGTAAGCATATGAAAAGATGCTCAACATCATATACCATTAGAGAATTGCAAATTTTAAAAGTGAGATACCACTACACACCTATTAGAATGGCTAAAATCCAAAACACTGCCAATACCAAGTGCTAACAAGAATGTGGATCAACAAGAATTCTCACACATTGCTGGTAGGAATGCGAAATAGCAAAACCACGTTGGAAGACAGTTGACTTTTTCTTACAAAGCTAAATATACTCTTCCATATGATCCAGCAATTGAGTTCTTGATAGTCGCCCAAATAAGTTAAAAACTACAGCTATACAAAAATACGCACATGAATATTTATAGCAGTTTTATTTATAATTGCCAAAACATAGAAGCAACCAAGATGTCCTTCAATAGGTGACAGGATAAACAAACTGTGGTGCATCCATACAATGGGATATTATTCAGTGATAAAAGATAAAAAAGAAACGAGCTACCAAGCCACAAAAGGACATGGAGGAACCTTAAATGCATATTGTTAAACGAAAGAAGCAAGTCTGAAAGGGCCACATACTGTATTATTCTAACTATATGGCATTCTGGAAAAGGCAAAAACTATAGAGAGCGTAAAAAGATCAGTGGTTACCAGGAGGGCGAATAAATAGGTAGAGCACAGGGGGGTTTTAAGGCAGTGAAACTATTCGGCACGATACTGTAATGCACAATACAGACATTACATATTGGTCAAAACCATAGAACTATACAACACAAAAATTGGACACCAACATAAACTATGAATTTTAATTCATAATAACGTATCAATACTTATTCATCAACTGTAACAAACATACTACTCTATACAAAATGTTAATAACGGGAAACTGTGCATAGGATTGAGGAAGTGGGGGATACATAGGAGTGCTCTGAACTTTCTACTCAATTTTTCTGTAAATTTAAAATTGTTCTAGAAAATAAAGTCTATGAATTTTTTTAAAAACCACTTTGTACAGATTCTATCATTTATATATATATATATATATGCAAACGTGTGTGTGTATAAAAGCGCATCATAAAATACTCGAAAGCACAGACGGTGTTTTATTTACCATTGTAAATCAGTACCCAGCAGAATGCCTGGCACAAAGAGGTGTGTCAGTGTTAGATAAATCAAGGGAACAGTGCATAAAGGAACGCAAGCTCTGAAAATACACACATACACACACACTACCTGGTGGTGGGACAAACACAAATCCAAGAAGGCTTCACAACAGAGGTGACATGCAAAGAAAGGGCATAAAGTGCATCAGACCTTTCCCTGGCAGATAAGGGTGGGAAGAATACCAAGAGAACAATTTGAACAAAAGCACAGAGACAGCGAAGGGGATATATTTGGACAAGGACAGGAGGAGTAACTTCCGGAGGCTTTTTGTTTGTATTTCCTTCTAAAACCAGAATAAAAGTTATTTTAGATATGGTAAGTAAATAACTATATTGACAGTTTATAAAATGTATTCTTAAATGGTATATTTGCAACTTTGTTCTAGCATAAATATTATGATTTTTATTTCCATGATGTTTCTTTTTTTATTATTAATTCAACTTTGCGATGCCTTTTGGCCAAATAACATTAAAGTTCTAATCTGAAGATCCCAAGTTTGAAACTTGAGGGCCATGTTGATCAAATTAGCGTGGTTCTATTCCTTTACAAAAAGGACTATTCCTTGTACAAGAAAAACAAGAAACGTGTACATACAAATTAAGATAAATCTAGCTCCAACACTAGAAAGTGTATTTCAAGTAGATGCCTTTCAGATGGTAAGTTAGGAATATCACACTCTTGTCTGAAAGACAATACACTCTTGCTACATATAATAACATATCCATGTGTTCAAGTTTTTCTCGTGCACCGATTACCAGACATAAATATTACACGAAAATTATAATCCCTATCAAGAATCATTATATATCATTTTATGATATCCCATAAAAATTTTATTTCAATACCCAAATATAAGAAAGTTAGAAAATGTCATTCTCAGTATAGAGTTCACTTTTTAAAATTAATTTTCTTGCTGTCTCTTAAGAAAACCTGATTCAGGAAAAATACATGTGTGGAGGGAAAAATGATGGCTGCAATCTAAGTACAACTTCTCATAAATAAAGCAAGCACTCGGAGAAACAAACTTTGTATAAAGTATGCAATTAAGTATTGGTAAGGAAGGAAATTTCAAGTGTAGAAAGAACGATTTTTCATGAAACTCTAGTCAGGAAAGTAAGTCTCAATCTTCCACTCAAGTCATGGATTGTCCTCTATCTTCTCTCATAATCTCACATTCATCAATATTAAAAGGGAAAAATTTCAGAATGAAGATTTCCACGCTGAATCTCCATTTGATAACGGATTACACAACTGTGAGCAGAAGCACAGGGTGTGGCTATGGAGCGTGAGTAGCTGGCCTCATAGGACACGTATCAACAGCAGAGACAACAGCAGCTTCTTACCCAGCCAGCAATTTATGAGGTTGTCAGACATTAGTTCGTCCTCAAGATCCCTTGAGGATCTTTTATAAAAGCCAGGGTTCCATATTTTATTTTTACATTGATCAAAAATTTATAATCACAAAGTAACACGGGGCCACTTTTCACCAATCACATTGGCAAAGGTGAAGGGAAAAACGATAGTACTGCCCTGTGGAAAGTTCAGAATGTGGGCCATCTTGTACACTGTGAGATAGGAATTGTTATAACCTATCGAAAGAAAAATGTGGCGCTACTCAAAAAATAAAGAGGGCATAAAAATGTTCACGTCCTTTGTGCACGTTCCACTTCTGGTAACATAGCCCCTACAAGGGTTCTGGGAGTGAGGAGTTACAGATCCACTCAGTCTTTAGAGCAATGGCAGAGAGTCTAGTGTGGCCGCAGCCCCATACATCATCTTCAGCTGGAAACAAGCTTTTATTGAACATCGATTACTTACGCAATAAAAGTAATAAATATATTTAAAACCTTTAAGCATAGCAACAAAAAGAACTTACTATGAACAAAACACTAAGCTTTACAATGTAGTGTTGCAACAAACTGATGGGAGGTTAATACTATTTATTATGCCCATTTTCCGGATGAGAAAATTGGAAGTCAACAAGCGCTAGTAATGGAAACTCAGACTTGTGCGACTCTTAAAGCCCTTCACCTTCATTACTACTCTACAGAAAATATTTGCAATGAAATGTTTGAAAGTTACCAAGAGATTGAGAGATTGACACCAAATGGATGAGATTTGCCTTATTAAAAGCAAAGCTTTAGGCAAATTAAATTTAGCAGAGTTTATCTGAGCAAAGAACAATTCATGAATCAGGCAGCCCTCAAAACCAGAAGAGGTTCAGAGAGCTACACCCAGCAATGTTAGCAGGTGGTATTCACAGACAGAAAAAGGAACTGACACACAGAAACAGCTGGACTGGTGACAGCTTGGCATTTGCCTTACATGGAAATGGTCTCATCAGTTGGCAGCCTGAGACTGGCTTAGACTCAACGATTTGTTACAAGAATATACTCTTAGTTTGGTTGCAGTTTGTTTACATACTAAGTTAGGTTGCAGCTCGCTACATAAAGACAGCTTTAGGCCAAATTTAATAGCCTTTTTTTTTTTTTTTTTGGTTTTGAAATTAGGAGTTGGTTTTGACTTGACTGTGTGATTCTGGTCTTTCAGTGATAAACAACCTTCGCTTTTGTAATTTGTAAAAAACCCATTATTTTTAAAAATGTAAACTTTAATTAAGGACAAAGCAATAATTAAAAGTGGAAGAAGTCAATGCAGCAAGATATTTGCTTACCTGAAATTTAAAAAGATGAGGAAAAGGTTACCTTAATTTTGAGTATAAAACACAGGAAAAAAAGCATTCTTAATTCCACTCCATAAAAATTTATGTTATCAACATCTGCATAAAAATTCTGTATGTTCCAGCTCAGTTCCGAATGTAATTCCTAAACAGTAGACCTGTGCACATCACCAAAAATCTTAATTAGCACTGAGAAAACTTTCACAAGCACAGAAACCAAGCCTGTTTGCTTTTTTAAATGGCCACCCCATTCAGAGGGAAACAAAGCCATTTGAGAGAGTGGAATTCTGTGACTATGTAAGAGACACTCATAAAACCAAATGTACAATGACAGTACAAAAATGTACACAAGTAAAACCTGTCCAAGAGAACAAGTGCTTTCTGCTTTTCGTTCAACTTAAACTTTTCTCTTGATGTTTTTGTCTGACTTTGTTACAAGATACATATTTAACATATCAAACTATACAGCAAATAGAAAAACGAATAAATTTTCCCTCCCCTCAAAATTCCCTTGAGACAACCAAATTCATGAACAACAAATTCAGACAAACATTGTGACTTCCCTTTTTTTGTTTTCAAACTAGGATCATGCTTGACTCACTGCTGTGTAACTTGCTTTTTCACTCAACAAAAAATAACGTACATCCTTCCAGATTACCATTCGTAGCTCTAACTCATTTTTAATTATCTTTACGATAAATTATCTATTTGTTATGATATTCCATATAAAGAGAATCCATAATATATTCAACCAGTCCCATTAAGGTAAATTTAGTTTGTTTCCAGTCTTTTTGCTTTATAAACAACGCTGTAATTAACACCTTTGTAAATATATCCTTACATATCAATATTTTCATTTCTATTGCAGAGGTACCCAAAACCGGGTTGCCAGAGCAAAGAGTAAGCATGTTTTTATTTTAATAGATACATAGCATGCCTAAGTTTCCCACCGAAAAGGCTGATCATTTTAAGTTGAATTTTTAACTATTATGACTTTTTTTAAAAACCAAGATAGCTGATTTTACAAAAATGTACAGCATACACAAAACAGGATTATAACCATTTTCCATAAATATCATCTCAGGAGGAGAACAAACAGTGAGTAGAAAGAGAGGGTAAATTGAGATGTAATCTAATCAATATGATGAGCAAAGCAGAGGTCTGAGTGATACAGAGCCACGAGCTAAGAAACACGGGCAGCTGGAAAAGAATCCAGAAAGGTAAAGAGACGGATTCTCCTCTAGAGCCTCCAGAAGAAACACTGCAGACCCACTTTGGACTTTTGACCTCCAGAACTGCAATATAATTAATCACTATTGTCTTAAGCACCCCCTCCCCAAAAGGTGGTCTACTATACTTCAAATTTTACTTGAAAACTAAGTGTTCCAATAGAAGGTGATATATCTGTTATCCCCCCCCAAAAAAATTCACACATCTAGATCCTATAAGCATAAAGTACACGCAGCCCACTGTTCATAGACACAATAGGATACTAAGCACCTTCTAATTCCATGAAGAATGATAAGGATATAATACTTTGAGTATCATTTTAGAATTAAATGTTTATTATATTCTAATTCTGCAAAAAACTGATAGTACTACATATCAGTCTCTATTATCATTCAAAAGGCAAAATTAACAAGGAACTTAACTTTTAAATCACACCAAATCAAGTGTACTGTATTGTAAACATTTTAAAAAGAAAAGGATCTTATGCTGTATAAAATTTCACTTGAAACTTTAGAAACCAATTCAAATTTTATTTCACTTGAAACATCTGTCCCATATAATGATAATGTGAGTGTCTCTTTGGTTGAGCCTAGTGATAACAGAGTTGATCACAATAAAAGTTAATACAAAAAAAATCAAATTAACAATGTGTTGTTTGGTTTTGTTTAATTTCACCATTTCAACACCAGAGGGTTGAGTTAGCCACAATTCATGGTACGTTATTTTCGTTCTTTCTTTATTCCTTTTTATCTCCACAGCCCATTCCATGCACTGGGTCCTACAGACAGCCATTCTAATGTGCATAGTGAGTATCTTTATGTAAGTGTTCTTATAAAACGTGCACTGTGCTAGACTTATGAATTTTTAACTCCTATAATAGTGTTTATATATCTCACACTCATACGTTTTCCACCAAGCACTATATTCTTAAGATCCTTTCACGTTCCTTTTGTTTCTCTAATCCATTGCTTCTGCTGCAGACAATTCCATGGTGTGCACCTGCCATTTTCACTCTCCCTCTCTCTGCAATGGTTGCTCAGGTCCCTCCCAGTCCCCTCCACCACTAATAGCACAGCAGTGAACAACCTTGGACAGCTGTCCCTCCTGGGGACCTCTGGGACACATTCCTGTATCCACCTGTGGGAATGAAATTGCTGGGTCACAGAGTAAATAACTAGTTAATTTGCTTAAGTAATGGCACATTGCTTTCCAGAGCAGCTGCCCCCGTCTACACTTCCAACAGCAACACCAAGCTTTCCTATTTATTCCCTCCTTCCCTCACTTGACTTTGACACTTATCACTTCCATAAGGACCATGAACAAGTCTACCCACTGAACCTTGCTTTTCTTTTCAATAAAATGAGACTAGCTACTTCAATTACCTGTTATGGTTGCTGTGAGCAACAAATTCCAAGAAATAACCTGAGTAACTTTAAAAACATATAAATGGCTGCTTAAAAATGTAAGCAATTAGTGGTGTTTTTTTTTCTTATAATGGTCATTTCTAACTATCCTCCCTGCATCCAGCCCTCCCCTCAAAGTGAAAGGAGATAAGTGAATGAGCTTGAACTTTAGAAAAAGAAACTTTCTCCTACATACCCAAACATTAAGGGAGACTGAAACAGAATGGGTAAAATAATTTTTCTTCACTTGTTCATCAATGCGTTTATTTAATCAAATATTTTATTAAGAACTGACTATGTACCTGACACTCTAGTAGTACTAAAATATAAAAACTTGTACAGCAAACATGCACATAGTACATGACCAAATTTTCCATCTATGCCTTGAATTTTGTACATAAATTTTATTCCTAAAATTATTTCATAGATAGCTTTTGATATCACAGAATAGCCGCTTCTATTTATTGATCACATACTATATCAACATGTCCTATAGATTCCCTAGAGCACTTAGAACAATCCTGCAAGGTGTATGTGATTACTCTAGTTCCTCATATAAGGAAACACAGCTAGGTGATTGCCCAATAAGGTATTTAAATGGTAGAGCCAGAAAACCTCAGTACATTGAAGTTCAGGTGTCCACATTCCACTCCACCTCATTTCCTCCTAAAAGATATGTTCAAAGATACCTGTTGGCAAGGGCAGACTGTGGTAGGAACTATAAGGATATGAACAAAATATCACAGAAATTATAAAGATGTGCACACAGTTCAACCATAAACACTACCATTTATTTAATGTTTATTATGTACCAAGTACTCCATGTACATTATTTATAATCCTTACAAAAACATTGTAAAAAAAGATGCCTCATCTCCATTTCAAAGATGTGAGAGCTGGGACTTAGTTTAACAAGCTCACACAATTGCTATGTTAGTAAAACTCAGACTAAAACACAGGTCTTCCTAATTCAAAAACCATAGTTACTATAAATGAGCATTTTTTTCTGGGTGATAGAAGTGTTCTAAAATGAGATTGTGATCATGGTTGTGTATATAACTCTGTAAACATGCTAAAATTCATAGAATTGTGCACTTTAAATGGATGAATTTTACGGTATATAAATCATAGCTCTATAAAGCTGTTCAAAAAACTTACGGTGTTCCTTCTGTAAGTATGCTTTCTTTTATAAGCTTGCATTTAACATCAGTGTTTTTTTCAAAATTAACTTTTCATCAATAGTCACATTTTCAAAAATTCTCACATTAAGTAAAAATAAAAGGAACAATTTCCCCAATGGACTTACCCCTATTCTACCATTCTGATCTAAAATCACTCATTCCCTAGAGATATGAGGTAAAACATTTTATACAATTAAATATATAATACCCTTTGACACTAATATTTTACTCCTGGGTATTTACAACCCTCCCCCACAAAAAGAAAAGGGGGAAAATATATATATTGACAAGAAGATTTTTGTACAAAAACGTTCTTAGCATCTTATAGCCAAAAGCTGAAAACACACACACCAACACATACACAAGAGGAAGAAAAATCTATTATGCTTAAGTTGACATCCTCAGAAACAGGGTCTTAAAATCATGTTCCATCATCCTAATATCAAATACTCCAGTTATGGACCTCAGTTCTCTCATATCTACTCCAGATATTTGATGATCTACTTGGTATTTATTTTGTTCTCAATGGAAAAAGTACAAGGGTCTCTCTTCTCTACTCAAAAGTTCCTTCAAACAGCCTGCTACACTATGACCTTTTGAAGAGTAAGAACTAGTTGTTTATCTGTGCTTCCCTGTGTGTGCCTGATATCTGGTGTCAAATACATTTTGGATAAACAAATTATTGATTCAACTAAAAAATAAAAATCACTGTAAGTGGTGTGCTTGCCAATTCTGTGCCTCTCTTCCCAACTCCACGTTCACTTTCTGTTGGTAGCTTAAAACCAGCCATGATGAAAGTATTTACACCACAGGAATGGGCAAACACTACAAATCAGTGCCTTTTTTTTCACCAGCATATCACTGATAATCTCAAATTTTTTTAAGAAAGAAAGAACAACTTCAAGAACACACAGAGGCCAAGCAGTTTTCCCAACTGCTCACCACCTACTATGTGAAATATCCCCATTCTTTTATGCCTCATTCAAATCCCTTTTCTTTGGTAAGTGTTCAGTTACCAACCCAAACTCACTGAGATATCCTCTTGTCATTTCCCCTTAAAACTAACAAATTTCTTATGGCCTAAGATAACATCAATTGCAAAAAGCACACTGCTTTAAAATTTAATTTTCATGGAAAAAGGAATCATTTTTAATAAAACAATAAAAGAAACTTAAAAATTCCCAACATTTGGCAAATTATCCTAACGTTAGGAATGCCAATGTGAGGGGAAAAAATGCTTCCTAGAAACAAGGATATGTATCACTTTATTACCAATTACCTATATCTCTTTTAGCATTTAAGTTTTTAAAAGATTGTTACAGCTGGAATGAACCTGAAATATAGTTCATTCCAACTCTCTCCTTTCTCCAGAGGAGAAACAGAAGCCCAAGAGATAATAAGGTTATAAGATGACAGAGTTAGTTGGAGAATAGGGACTTCATTCCTTGACACCTGATTTCACTATCATTGCTCTTTCTATCAAACAGACGGGTGCCAATCCATTTTCAGTCCCTATCAAATCGCAACCTGCATAGTCTTCCTGAAGCTTAGCTTCATCATGTATAAAATAGGTGGGGTAATAATATTTAGCTCGTAGTTTACTGAAAAGTATATAGCATCCACCACGAGAGGCACAAGAAAAGATGGCTGTTATTATTATTAAGAAATGCAGTTATGTTTTCAAGACGCATATGTCTTTTCTATCTGTTGGATTATGAACTTCTTGAGAGTAAAAACCAAGCTCTCACTGTATACATATGAGTACCTTTTATATAATAGGAGCTCAAAAGTTTGTGTTGTTTAAATCATTAAAGCTGCTCCTAAACCTGAATGCCGGGTCGTTCTCACCATTGATTTGATCTTTCATTCAACAAACATTAATTGGACCTACTGTGTGTCAAGCCCTATGTTTGATGTGACAGAGCAACATTGCAGTCACAGAGCTGCTTTAGGCCAGATTCCCTATAAAATGTCATAACATGAAAAAAGGAAGGAGGAGAAAAGCCCCACACTCATAGAGCAGATCCTTAGCATGGAGCCTTGGCATTCGCCAGAGAAGCTGCAAAGCCCAGAAATGTAGCTAGATGTTAAAGGGACAAAATAGTTACTAATGAGTCACCGCAGTTATCTTCAAAACACTTTGGCAAACAGCCTTTTCAATTCAGCAACACAGTTCTTTATTGTACAATGGCACTCAAATTAACTTTGGTTCTGCCTCTTCCCCTACCAGATTAAATCCAAAATGTATGTTAGGGACAACTTTGTAATATTTTCCTTTCCTTAACATTATCTGAAAATGGCAGTAACGAAGCCCCATCTGATCAATGAAATACCAAAATAATGTATTTCACATTTTAAAGGTCTAACTCCAAACACTAGATCATTTCATCTCGAATTATCAACATACATTGTCAAATACTAGAGACATTTTATTCTGAGAAAAATACTACCATCTACTCAAAACTGAAAGCATAGAACTTTCACGTGACTGGACTTTCCTCTTCCCAAGAGAGGAAACTAAGGAGTAATTCCCATAAAACATCAAAGAATTGGTTCTATTTTGGTGCCACTAATCTCACTTCCATGGTCAAACAGGAACCTGATTAGTTCCTGGAAAAATCTATTTAGAATGGACAAATCCATTAGGAAGACTTAGTTTGTCCACTTTCAAGCATGCAGAGACAAGTATGCAGGGTACATTTCAACCATGAATGTAAATGTTGGAGAAGTTGCCACATCTTTTATACAGTCCAATCAAGAAAAAAGATACATGGTCCTCAAACACTAGTTTAAATTAACACTCATAAAACTTTCAATCTGGCCGGGCATGGTGGCTCACACCTGTAATCCTAGCACTCTGGAAGGCCGAGGTGGGTGGATCACTCAAGGTCAGGAGTTTGAAACCAGCCTGAGCAAGAGCGAGACCCCATCTCTACCAAAAATAGAAAGAAATTAATTGGCCAACTAAAAATATATAGAAAAAATTAGCCGGGCATGGAGGCACAAGCCTGTAGTCCCAGCTACTCAGTAGGCTAAGGCAGGAGGATCGCTTGAGCCCAGGAGTTTGAGGTTGCTGTGAGCTAGGCTGACGCCACGGCACTCTAGCCTGGGCAACAGAGTGAGACTCGGTCTCCAAAAAAAAAAAAAAAAAAACTTTCAATCTATAACTAGCAATAGCTGGGCTTCTAGTATTAAAAAAAATGCTAGTAAAAAGTTGACAACATCAAAATAACTTTAAAAATTATATCATGGATAGAAGGTAATTTAAAATTTCTAAGCTGTTTTCACATGTTTACACTGGGTAAAAATGAAAAATTGCAATTAAATGGCTCTATTGTTCCAGGTACCTTAGCATTGACCCAGCATCTCACTGAAGATCCAAGGGTAGAGTTATGTGAACAACAGTCCGGTCAATAAATACAAGGAAAAGTTACTTCAGACCTGATTAAGTCATTAGTATAATAAACTTGATCTTTTCAGAAGGGTAACCTTTAATAATGTAAGTTTGGGGAAGTTGTAGCGAGGTTAAACACTACAGTTAAAATCCATTAAGTGTTCTAACTCAGCATCATTTTTGTGTAAAAGCATCGGGTAGTTGGTCTCATCAATTTCAGGTATTTAATTTATTCAAAAAGATAAAAATGTCATTCATGTAGGCTAGAATTTCACATAATCTCCAAGTGGGATTATATGGATTTTCTATAATTACAATAACACATTTTACAAAAAGATACATTTTGTGCATTAAAAATGGATAATTTTCAAATAAAGTAACTAATTAGAGATCAACCTGGGAAAAAACACTGAGAGTCCAGAACAATTATATTCTTTTCAGTTATCAAAATATTATTCTAGAATTAGACACACTCACTTGCTCTATAAACTCATGAACACTGTAAAAGAGGGGAAAAAAAATTAAATACTGAAGAAAGGACAACCACAGTCCTAATGTAACCACCACCACAAAAATGCAAACGGATTCAGAATCCACACTGTTTCCTTGGATTCCAAAACACACCGCTGGTCTTTACATTGTCTGAAGGACATGGAGCCACATTCTCTGCAATGGAGCCTAACATGTCACTACGCAGATTAGGAAACAGATACTTACTTGTGCCTTAACAAAAAGAACACTGAGAACATCATAAATAACAGTCTACCTACAGTCCAGATTCATAACTCACTTATTTACTCTCCAATGATTTAAGAAATAAGAAATTGGCACTCTCGATATTAGTAGCTGAGTTGGAGATATTCAACTGATTGCTTCGTCTGTCAGTTTTGGTTTCAGAACTGTGGTTTTAACTTCAGATTCACTTTCACTACAGAAAATGTTCTTCCTTAAAGATGCACTGGTTTCAGCCCAGGTCAGCAAATTACAAGGAGGCCTGAAATGCAACAATCCATGTCCACTCTGAGACTGTCACCCTTTAGTCTTCCTATTAAAGTCTACCTGCAGTGGCCAACTCCCCTGGAATAATGTCTAGCATAAGCCTAGGATGACTCCCTGCATTTCAAGAGGAAGTGGCCTCTTCCGAAGTTAGACAAGCCACACTTATTCTCAAACAAGCAAAATCAAAACTCAGAATCAAGGTAGCAATAAAAACCACTAATTGTATTGGTTAAGACTTAAGAGACTTCTTTTGAAGATTTCCCCTCGATCCCCTGAGAATTTTTAGAGATGACAACTAAAAGACATGACATAGGCAAGAAGATTTGTGTTTCAAGGGCAATTGGATATAATTTGAAACTAGGTAAACTACTGTTTTCAAGGCCATTCACACGTGCATTTTTTTCAAAACACAGTATATTTTTTTCCTAAAATAGATAATGCATGCACATGATTAAAAAGTCCCAAAAGGTATGTGAAAGTCTCCCTCCTCTCTCACTCCTCCGCAACCCTCTTGCCAGGACAACTACTGTTTCTCAGGTACCCTTCCGAAGGCATTACATACGCATGCAAACATAAGCGAATGTTTTAAGCCAATGAACCTACACTACACACACAGTGGCAGCTCCAAAATTACTATTAAACGCCTCCGGGCTTAAAGGTGGTAATCTGCTGTGGGGTGGGAGGAAGGAGACTTATCTTGATGCTGCGGTTTTGCTCATCACGCACCCGGTTTTACTCTGTTTTCCTCGCATGCCTTTAGAAGGCTCTCGGAGATCAAGAAGGTAAACCCAAGGCACCCCCTGGCACTGCCACTACAGCCTCCCTGCTCTGCACTTTCATGTCCCAATCTGTAAAATATATTCTATATCTTCACTGCGTTCAATGAAGTATCTCGACTCACCTCCAAAACAGGAAGAAAAAAAAAAGCCTAACTCTGAAGGTAACTTTCAGAACCAGGTGATTTCCTCCCAGCCACACGTGCAGCCTACTTCGGTCGTGTCCTTAGGAAGGGCTCAGCCTGGCACGGAGTTGGAGGAGCGAGCCAAGAACAGAGGAGGAGCCCCCAGACGAGAGACAGAGGTGAGGGTGTCCTGAGCCCTGGGCCTCGCTTTTCTTTTTATAGACAAATGTTTGCAAGCAGCAGTCCCAAATCCTCGGGATGCTCGGCCGCTGGGGCGGATTCCCAGCTCACGCCTGTGCCCGGTCCCACAACTTCGGTCCTGCGCTGTCCCGTGCAGCCGGACCCCCATGACTCGCAGGAATTTGGACCCTCTCCACTCGCCCTCCCCGCGCCGGGCACCCTCAGGAGGGAAGGACTCCAGGCAGCTCCCGAGTCCCCCAGGGATCGCAGGATCCCCCGCCCCGGGCCTCCAGCCCGCCCGGGTCCCCGCGTGCCCCCGCGGGGAAGGAAGCCACAGGTAAGGGGCCTGCGCGGCGCTCACCTGCGCAGGAGGGGCGCTCTGGGCGCCCGCGGCAGAGGAGGAGGTGGAGGAGGCCATGTTGTGGGGCTGCTGCCGCTGCTCCTTCCAGGAACTCCGCGCTCGCCTCCCTGTCCCGCTCCTCCTGCCCCCAAATGTGGGACTTCTTGGGAAAAAGTTCGACTGCGGCTCCGGAACGCCAAGCGCTGTCCCGCGACGCCCGCCCCGCGCGGCGTCTCCTCCCCTTGCGGAGTCCGCGGCGCCGCCAGGTGTCCGCGCGGCCGGTGCGCGGGGGGCGGGCCCGGCCCAGGTGTGGGCGCTGAGCGCTGCTCCTGCGGCTCGTGCTCCTGCCGCTCTCCGCCCGCCGCGGCCCCTGAGGGCATGCCCGGGCCAGGCGCCCGCGGGGCCGCACAGCGGCGGGGACGGGGGGCAGCAGGTGAGGGGCGGGTGGCCTTACCCCGACTGGGGGCAGCGGAGGTAGCCCCAGGAAGAGAGGGAGGGCGACTCCTGTTTCCTCCTGGCTGCTGAATAGGGTTCCAATAGTAGCCATCCCCATACTACTAATAAAATATTCTTGGATTAATGGATGTTTATTAGAGTTTAAACAAATAAAATCATCGTTCGACAATTTTGCTTTTTTATTATTATTTGTAGCGTGCAATCTACGTAGTAGCAATGTCTGCCAGGCAGACAGCTTCGAAAAAATGTCCACCGCGTCCCTTCTACCCCGCCGAGGTCCCCCCAGCACTGATTGCTTCAGCTCTGTGCCCCGTTAAAAAATAAAACCCTGGAGCTCTTCGGGGTGTGAGGTAGGCACTGAGCCTGATCCAGCAAGGGAACAGGGAGCAGGACCTCTGAGTGTCCTTGTTTCCAGGAGCTCATGTGACAGGGGTTTGCAGTGCGCTCCTGTCCCAGACAAGGCTGGCGGGCTAGTTGGTATCAGGCCGCTGCCCTCGCAGAAACTATTCTGGTTGGTGGGGGGTGAAGGGAGCAAGGCAATTGCTGTCACAGAGTCAATGAGGAGGATCTCTCATTGGAGTCACAGGAGATGCGTTTAGTCGGTGCGCCTAGCAGGGTCAGGGCATTAAATTACTGCAAATCACATAGCGAGAAATTTATTCCCTTTTCAATTCTCTTTCAGCTGTTCTGTATACAAGGAAAAAGTATTCTCTCTCAAACAGTAGTTAAACTCCCTTTTATTAGAGAGCAGGCCGTAGGCTCAAAGCCCTAAGTAAACACTGTTTACCTAACTAGAGCTTATAACATTGTTTCATTTTTCGTTGTTTCATTGTTTATTGTTAATGTTACTTTCTATTTATGGAGACCGAAAGCAGTTTTCTATTTATGGTAGGGATCCAAAAGTTCTTCTTTACACAAATATATATAAGTCTTTTAAAAATGTTTAAAAAAGAGTAATAGTTTACGTGGGACTTGTTTTAAAGCAAAATTACTAAAGTTAGGTAGAGAATGACTAAAGTATGGGGAAACTGACAACGCTTTGCCAACAACTGACAATTAAAACTGGAATACCTCCATCCCCAGAGAACACTGCAGTGAGTTAGTTGTGCCTCCGATCCAACACTTCACTCATTTCCTCTGTAACACACATAAAACTGAAATAACATTCATTGGGCATTAGCCCTGTGTTGGACTCTGGGCTAAGCACCTTATTCATATTATCTCATTTAGTCCTTGCAAAATCCTTTCAAAACAGGCAGCAGGATCTGGAAATTGAGTCTCAGAAACATTATTTAGCTGAGGTTACAAACCAATAGGACAGCAATGACTCTATAAGCAGGCATGGTAAACTTGAGTTTTTAATAAAGCACTTCAGAATTTAACAAGTCCATAAACTTCCTGATACATTATGTTAAAGTCTGTGTGCTATTTCACGTGGAGAAGTTACATGGTTTTGATCAGCATTTCAAGAGGTTCTTTGTGTCCCCCAAAAGTTTAAGAATCATTGTCATCTTCATTTATTCGGCTGTCCCATGCCTTGGATTTTCAGGTCCGTGGAGGCAAAGGCCCTGTCTTCTTGTACCCTCCTCCCCTAGCCCCACTGTTACTAGCCTAGTTCTTTATCCCCTCAGGCACTCGTAGGAATTGGTTGTGCTAAAATTGAATGTGTGGAGTAGGCAAGACAGGCTGCAAGAAACGGGTGCGGGTGGCTTGGGAAGAGTATCACCTTGGTAAATCCTGCACACACACAGGTATTTTACAAGTCAGCTCCCTGGCACCGATACAGCCACAAGAGCCATCTTACACAAGAGGCGAGCAGCCAACCAGGTAGACAATAGAGGGAGAAAGAACTCTAAAGTTAGCACGACAAGCAGCACCTGGGAGACAAGCCCAGAAAGAGGCGCTTCCCTGCAGAGCTATTTCCATCCAGTCTGTTTATCTGGAGTCTGTTTCTGAGAAACTCTTGTGTTTAGGAGCATCAAAGACACTTCTTCCCCTCCTCCTGAGGCAGGCTGCAACACAGCTGAAAAAGCTGACTGCAGGCAGTAACTGAAAGTCTGGCAGCATCTCTCCTACCTTTAGAAACTAAAACTGAACCGAAAACATTTCCAAGTAGCCTGACTGCATCTACTTCTGTCCTCATTTTCTCTGTCTCTCCTTGTTCAGCCAAGTGTCTTAGAAGGACAGTGGTCAACACTGGGGACCCTACTTTCTCATGTGCACACTCCTTTATTCCTAGTCTTCAAGCCTTTGCCCTTTCTCAGCTACTGACACTGCTCTTCTCAAATCATAATTGACCTCCTATTTGCCACATCTATTAAAATTTTTTCCAGACTGCATCTCAGTTCTTTAGAGGCACTTGATAAGGTTGACCATTATTACCTTGCCCTTAAATACCTTCCAGGATTTTGATCTCAATCTCCCTCACTCCTCACACCATGCTCTGTGTCTCTGTAATCTCATTCACTTTAAAGCTTCGGCTATCACTTAATAACTCTCAAAGTAAAAACAAATCCAACTCGAGACAGTTTCCTGAGTCCCAAACCCATATTTCATCTCATCCAAAATGGGGCACATCATTTCTTTCTTTTTTACCCTCAAGGACAAAAGAAATCATGTTCCCTAGCCTAATAGTGGCACCACCAAGCAATACAGACCTCAACGCCAGGAGAGGAGACTCTGCCCCCTACCTCCCAGTCCAATCAGATTCTGAGTCCTAAACAATTCTTTAAAACATTCCCTCTTATACGTCTCACTACATCCCCACCTTGATCCTCTAATTGCTATGATTTATTGAACAATTACTATGTGCCAAATCATGCCACCTTGCGTTTTCTCATCTCTCACCTAGACAACTACAGCAGCCTCCTAATTTTGTGTGGTGCATTAGCTCTGTCTTCCAATATTATGATTTGTCTAAAATTTCAAATCTGTTCACATGACTATACAATGTTAAAAATTATTTAGTGGCTCACTCTGTCTTTCAGAATAAAGATTAAATTTAGTGTGGGTCCCTATTCAGTTCTCCCACTGGATCTCAGCTGCTCTCCATCAGCACTTTCATCTCCATCCCTTTCTCCTTCTGTCTCAGGCACTCCACACACACACACACACACACACACACACAGCCATTCTGCAGTACTTGCAGTTCCCTCCATATGCCAAGGCCCTTATCTTTCTACAGGCCATTCCTGCCACCTACAAAATCTTTCTCCCCATCCTCAGTCCTTTGCCTCCCCCATCTTCTCTGTCTGGTTAACTCCTACTCATCCATCAAGACTCTGTCCAGAAAGCACATCTTCAAGGAAGCCTTCCCTGACCCTTTTTCTGTTAAAGTATGGCTCGTTGCCCTTTCATTGTTCTTCCAAAACACCCTGCAGCACATCTGTAGTTATTCCGAAAAATATGTTCACAATTTTCTGCAATTTAGAAATCTGGAAAATTACTGAAACCAAACACTTAAAGAGAATTAATATAAGGCTATTTATAGTCTTTATTCCATTTAGTGTGACAAGTTACATGTTTTAATTATGGGGTACTACCCCAGGCCCTTTTACAGGTATTATGTAACATACAGTTTGTATACCATATTACCACTCTAAAAATTCAGAATTGTGAACACATCTGTCTTCAAGAGTTTCAGATAAGGGATACAGACCAGTATCATTATTGTTTTCCTTATCTATGTCCCATTTTAATCCCAAGATTCCTCACACTTTGACTTTATATTAATATTTGTCGTACTCAAATCCCCTGTACCTAATGCAGCATCTAGCTCACTAGAGGATTTCTGAATACATTAAGGGTATATTTATGAACTTGGACTGTATTTCATAGAATTGATTCCCAAGGTCGAAACCCGACACTTTCTCTTGCTTCCCAAATGACTGTTCCTCCTCTGGGCTACACTATACCTTGCATGCACATCAAATTTCTCACTGTATAATAATTTTTTGCACATCTGTCTCCTCAGTGAGACTGAGCAGGTTGAGGGGAAGATGATGATGTATTAATCTTTGTATTGCTGGGTTTGCAGTACCTAAAGCAATGTCAGGCACCTGATACCTTGCGAATATGTTTTGTCGAATGACAGAAGAAAGGAAGAGGGGAGAGAGAAAAGGAGGAAGGGAAGATTAAATAAAGCTGAAAGAAGTGTGGTAGAATACGACTTAGCTTCTATTTAAAGAACTCTAACTGCATGTTCCAAACCCGATCATTTCACAATACTTGTCATATTCTTGCATCACCTTTATTACTTTAATCACATAAAGTAATAAATGTTTTTATTTAAATTAATTTACTTTTTATCTAGACATATTTAACTTTAAAAGAAATTTTATCTTAGCATCTTAGGGGAAAATCACTTTCACTTGCATAACACACATAGGACGGAAACAAAATATTGTTATAAATTTCTCATTTTATTTTGTATTCTGATCAAAGCCCTCTCTCTTTGTTAAAAAGGAGACTTAGGCAGGGCACAGTGGCTCCTGCCTGTAATCCTAGCATTCTGGGAGGCCGAGGTGGGCGGATAGATCAAGGTCAGGAGTTTGAAACCAGCCTGAGCAAGAGCGAGACCCCATCTCTACTAAAAATAGAAAGAAATTAATTGGACAACTAAAAATATATATAGAAAAAATTAGCCGGGCATGGTGGCGCATGCCTGTAGTCCCAGCTACTTGGGAGGCTGAGACAGAAGGATCACTTGAGCCCAGGAGTTTGAGGTTGCTGTGAGCTAGGCTGATGTCACAGCACTCTAGCCCAGGCAACAGACTGAGACTCTGTCTCAAACAAACAAAAAAAAGAAACTTAGTCAGTGTTAAAGGGGCATGAAAACCAAAACCAGATGCAAACTTTCTCCTTGATGTTAACAGGAATGAGAGAGAAACAGAAAGGTAACAACATCTTAATGTGATTCAGCATTACTTAATCCTCTGTCCTTAACCCACTGAATGTTATCTCAAAAACCATCAATAGAAGGCAACTATATGAACTTCCTTCTCTCTTTCCTTCCCTCAGCTTCTGCATTTATGACATTTCCCCATGACTACACTTAGACACTCTATTCCTTCCAGAGTAGTTTCTACTATAATTAAACTCTAACCAACAATTATGTTTAAACAGTAGGAATTTTTTACCTGGTCATTGGCAAGAAAGAAAAGCCATTGTCTCACCTGGTGTCTATGAAATCTCCAACAAACAAGGAAACAAGAGTTAATGCAGAAAGCTTTAGCCTGTGAGAAATGTTGTTTAAAGTTCAGATGATGGTTAGTGAATGTGTATTTCTTTCATAAAATAAACAAGTCATGGAAAAGCATTTCTCAAGAAGAGGAGATATATTCGTTTACCACTAATCATGGGGACTGTGATAGCATGTAGAAATATGTCCCTTAATTTGTAAAATTTTATGAGAGAAAACAGCTCACCAAGCACAAAGTTGGACCAAAATGTTTTCTCTCCTGTGGCTTTTGGCACTTTCCCTCAAATATGGTCTCAACTGGGTAGAAACTCATACTTCTAAATCCACAATGAAGATCATGGTTTAGCAATAGTTTTATCAAGGTCAAGTGGAATGAAAATACAACGTTTATTTATTGAGTTTGTTTTGCAACTGCATGTAAAATATGGTTAAGTAACTGATTTTAGTGTCTATTTCCATTTCTTAATCCCTTAAGCTTTTTAAACATTTGAAAGGAAATAGAGATTATTCTGATACCTCCTATGAAATGACAAATGCTGTCTGATTCAACATATTTGAGATAACTAATTGTTGATTTTAAAAATCCAATCACAAAGTAGTTTATGAAATGGGATAATAAACTTCACAGGAGAGCTATACAAGAGAAAAAAATCAGTTCATTCTACTTTATCTCTATATTTTGATTATAACTTTTTTTTATCATTTCTTTCTATTCACTTTGGTCTGGGATTTCAAAAACATAAAGTTATCGTAATATAAATAATGGTAATATCAATCCTTAAAAATACATATAAAAAGTTAACATAAAACAAAACTAATTAGCACTAGAAAATAAACTAGTAACTTTTGGCCACTTATTAATAAGGAAAAGCAAACTTCCTTTATTACTCCTGTCTGAATTCCCGGTGAAATGAACTGTGTTGGTTCTAGTTGAAGGTGCTTAAGAAAGAAAAGGAAAGAGAAACTTTGTTTCATTCATTGGCATGGCATCTAGGACACAGAGGGAAAGGACTGAAAGAAAGTGACATCTTGAGAACAAAATTTGGGAGAATAAGGAGGGCCAAACTTTCAATTAAAATATTTTCATCTTTCCCACATAATCCCAGCAATCTCTTGCTTCCTTCTTTACTCTCCTCCATTCCAACTCTGCTAAATGAGAATCAGCCTCTCTTAACTTATAAATGTTTTCATCTTTGTTCTGAACAAAGGGAAAAAGTAATCAGGAAGCTACTTGACCTACCCTGAGCACACTTTGGTTCCCTGAGCACCAGTGGAACTGCCTGTTTTAGTCCTTGTGATTCACAACAGTTTCTAATGGCCTTGTGTGGGACTTCTTCACCTAGAAACTCTAATCATATACCACTTACATGATATAAAACATTAAAGTTCAAATCCGGGTTTTTAAATTCAAACCAGGAAGTAAATTTAAAAAATTAAAGGTAGTGAAAATGGAAAAATACCAACACAACTTCCTGAGACTATGTGCAAACCAGCTCCACCCTCAGGGAATCCCCAAAATGTTTGGTTACTTGGATATCCTATAACTGATCATTTTATTTTGCCACACTCTTCCCTTTGTACACTCTTTCAAGTACAGTGGACAGCTTGCTTAAATTTCACATTGGACGTTTTGGAAAGCCATATGAAATTCTTGTGGATACCCTTAGAGTGCTGATAAAACCATAATTAGGGACAACAACTTAGTAAAAATAGGTAACTAGAGAAATGATCTTAACAATCTTCAGCCCCAGGTATATTGTCATTGTTTTCTGCTCTGCACACATACCTTTGGTGCTTCTGCACACAGTTGAGCAAGTTTCTATACCATAAAAGGGTGTCATACTCAAGTGTCATTCGCATCATCATTACAGCAGAATTGAATATTTATATTAAATTATTGAATATGTATATTAAAATTGTTGGCAGAAGTCAATGAAGGCTGTAAAAAAATTAAAATTTTTTGAAAGGTTTCTTATAGATGGAAATAAATTGTCTTGAGGAAAAAGGAGAGGGTCTTTCTTCATTCACACAAAGATACTCATACAAAACTGGGGACAGGCCGGGTATGGTGGCTCACGCCTGTAACCCTAGCACTCTGGGAGGCTGATGCGGGTGGATTGCTCAAGGTCAGGAGTTCAAAACCAGCCTGAGCGAGACTCCGTCTCTACTAAAAATAGAAAGAAATTAATTGGACAACTAAAAATATATAGAAAATATTAGCTGGGCATGGTGGCACATGCCTGTAGTCCCAGCTACTCGGGAGGCTGAGGCAGAAGGATTGCTTGAGCCCAGGAGTTTGAGGTTGCTGTGAG